>JAQFZH010004201.1:0-12340 GCA_034695485.1 Entomobrya nivalis
TTACATCTCATGGGTTGTCAGTTGTCATCATTCAGATTTATCTACGTGTTTTCTTCGTGTCTTGACATGACTTGTTTATGATTTATTCTGTACAAGTGGAATTGAAACCATTTTTATTTGTCTGTGTTGGTTTTAAAAATTGAAGTAGAAAAATACAACCCATCCGTTATGTGGTATGTTGTTTTTGTAATGCATACAACGCAGTTCAACAATAAAAATTGCATGGTGAAAAGTAGAATCTCCATTCGGAGTAAGTCAATTACAATATGCATAAATTCTACTCCAAAGTAAAGGGTATGTTCTGTTGGAATCCTTTGGTATGTAAGCACTCCAGAAATTCTATATTAAATTGGAATCTGTTCAGATCTACCTACCGTGAACTATCTCAACATGACTTTACCAGTGGTGCTTGTAAACTGCAAAAGAGCGTAAGAGTTATTGATGGTTTATTTATAAAAAAATACGTAAAATAGGAAAACATAAATCACGTTGAATAAGACATAAAATATATTCTCCAATAAAATCTATTGTGCTAGACTTCAAATTTTCTCCTAGAATCTATTTTGTTAGTAGACGTTGGAAAATAATGCCATGCGGATTTTAGATACAAACCTACATATTTCAAGTGAGAAGTGATGAATGCATTGTTTTGCAGTATGTGCTTTCCAGTTTGTTTCAAGTACAGAGGTGAAAGTCCTGAAAGGCACATCAGCTGCAGGAATGAGTACGAGTTTGAATTTTATGCATTTCTTTGTTGAAACGTTTTTTTCTTTGCTCAATGTATGTAAGGTTGGTTTCAACTCTAACTTCGGATGCTATGGTTTGGTATAGCTATAACCAACGGATATAGAAAAAGTGTATGGCTTTTCCAGTAGACAATTTGGTCGTATTAGTACTAGGATATTAAGTTGTCTCTAAAACTAGATGCATTTTAATATCGTTGATAGATCAGCCTAAAATGTGAAATGATGCTAATTTGGTGCATTTTCAAAATTTTGTACCAATTCCCCTTGTGGCAGAAACAAAATCGGCCTGTTAGTAATTTGCAGAGAAAACACGCATATGAAAGTAAATTGAGTATATGAAAGAAAAGCTTTCTTTCAAGGAACAATATTCGGCTTTGGTAATATATGAATGTTCGATTGAGAATGTAAAAAAGTAAGATTGACTAAATCAGCCTCATGAATATAAACAGGAAATTGAATACTTCAAGATTGTATCCGATATCCTATCATCAATCTAAAAGTTGACTTCGCTGTTCAGTGGGATCCAGATGGGGTTTCAATTGATGCATCTATTGCATTACAAGTACAAAGGGACTTTATCTTTCGATGTATTAACGAATTACTATTACAAAAATGAGCATTTGCGTATAAACCTTTGGGATGAGACATGCTGTCTGTGTTTAATATTAAGCTGCCTTTGTAGTTCTCATTGAAAACTGCAGCTTATTAATGCAAGCTAAAATTTGTTTGTTGTAATAATAAGAGATCCAGTATCAGAAAGACTGCATTACTGCCATATAACCAAAATAATAATGATAAAAATTGTTAGTAGGACGAACCTAAGGGTTACATAAATCTGCATTTTTACGATAATGTGGCCATCAACTTTAATGGATAAGCATTAAAAAATTTGATACCCGAGGGTAAATCGTTCAAATGGGATCCTAAAGTGAGTAAAAGTGTCCATTACGAATGCAGGTTAGCTGCAAAATACGTTTTTAGATTAAGTAATGAGTTTTCTAGTAAACAAATATGCTGAGCATTTATTGCACACAACGACTGCATAAATTGTTCAGTGAAACTGATGTTTTTAACACTAACTGTTAGTGGTTTGGACCGAAATTAAATTCTACTGCGACAACTTTAAAAACCTAGACCAAAACAAATGAGGTTTGTGTTATACTTGCTTGGGAGGACAGCATAGCAATAGCGAGTCAATTTGCTTACCTAAACCAGAGATAAATTTTCATGTTCATTATTCCACAACCATCTGAAAAAAATACTGACGATGATAACTACAGATTTCTACATGATGCACAAAAGTGCTTCTTTGAGTTTGGATGAAAAATGAATGTGAATTCTTTGTCGCAACCTTTTCAGCATTTTTTATGTGGGGATATATTCTACAGTTCTGATTCATATGCGTGAAAAAACGAGTGATTCTATTTAAATTCTGTTCAGAATACTATATACACAAGAGTATACAACAAAATTCAAATGTTGTGCGTGGTAAGTCTTTGTGATGCTTAAGCCCATGTGAGTTTATGGTTTCTTCTGTTTTTCAAAAAAAGTAAAATGCACTGGTCTTGTATGAAAAAGTTTTCCCTGGTTTTTTATTGTATTCTTTTAAAATCCTATATAAAAAGTAGAGTATAATATTGTTCTCATGAATGAAGAGTTTGCATGTTTGTTTGTGTGCGTATGTAGTGCGAATAAACAAGTTCCTCTCTGAGAAAAATCTCTCTAGAGATGGTTTGCTTTCTCCACCTTGTGAAATCTTTCTGAGAATGAGCTAAAACTTGTGGATTTTCGTAGAAAATCTTAAAACCGCAGTGGAACCGCATACCGTTCGTGCAACTAGGCATATCCATATATTTTAGATGGATGGTTTAAACCGTTCACGTGTGCGTCTTCTTATTCTTTCACTCGAACAAGCAGCTCTCTAAAAGAGTAAGCACTTTTTTCCTTTCTGGTAATAAAGGTTTACAACCTGTCTTCATGGCTTTGTTGACGGGAACCAACAGTATCAAATTTGTCATTCTCTGTGAGATGTTACGCTGTTATACGTATGTAATTTATACACATGCATGTGCAGACTACAATGAAGTCACATCCGGATGCATACATCATGAAGTAATAACTTGTTTGTTAGTTTGGTTGCTTTCTACCGCAATACTTCAAATAAAACTACAAGGTTCCTGGGATTCAAGATTAAATATGTTGTTTAGTCTCCAGTCCATGCTGTATTATGTATTAGGGGCAATGATCTGTGTTTCCTTCCAGTCATAATGGTAAATCGTAAATAAAATAAAATAAATATGCACAAAATTAAAATTATATTCTATTGGACAAAACTATTACCACCTATTCGATTAGAACACTGTACCACATTAAAACTGATTTTGCATAAACCCTAATTTGTCACATTTCTAATATTACTCACTCCGGGCTAGGTAGGGTATGATTAAATAAAACCCCATGTTTTATATGAGGAAATACGAATGTACATCCAAGTCTTGATTGCACATAATACAAATTGCCGTTGTTGTGTTGTACTACACAATCTAGATTTTTGTTCAGATTAGAGTTGTGGGGCTCGTTCGATAACTGTAGAATATGGGAAAAGGTAAATGTGTTTTTTCAGTAATGCTTAACTAAAAATGTGTAGAAACCAATGAATTACAGTTCCTCAGCACATAGTACATCTTTTAACGTGAATACCTTGCAGATTATTGGAAGCAAAGCATGCCTCGGATGAATCTTGTTTAGTGCAATACAATTCTACCCCTTTTAAAGTAAGCATTGTCAATAAGGCAATTTGGTGAAGCGAATCAAAATCCAAAAATACTACCTTATCATGCAGGAGAGCGAGAATAAAATAAACATTTCCTTAGACCTTATAAAGAAATGCACACGGAAAGGTGATCTTCCATTTAAAGGCTTCTTCTTGATCTTCTTCTATTCTACGACATTGTTAGAAAGGTTTCCCTTAATATGGACCTAGGTGCATACGAAGAGGCTACGTACCCAACATGTGTTATGTTGTGTAGATCGTTCCTCAATATTTTTGTGTTGCATCGGCAAAGTTTTGTTGGTAGAGAGATGTCGGAAGCATGTTGGTTTAGCGTCATCTTTAAAATTCAACAGAGATTCAGCTAGCGGTTCGTTTGTTTCAGCTCAAAAATTCCCATCCCACATGAATTATTGAGCAGTGGACAAAATCCGGTGAATCTAACCCAAGTTGAAATCCCAGACTGAATCAGTAAAATGATGTTTTATATCATATATACATACATGCACCACATCACACATGTGAGTACTCCGTCCATATTCTCCATACTTATATATAAGTTAAGTGATAGAATAATTTAGTTCTTCTAGCCTTCCATGTATTATCATTTCACTTTGTGTTTGATAAGTTTAATGGAGAAAGGGATCCTTCGTGATGGTAGTTCAATAGACTTGGAAAAGGGTTTTCGTCATATTTCTCATGTACAATGACTTGAAATGTTCACTTTTATGTTATATTCCTGAACATCCTTTCCAAATTCTTGTTGCAGCTTTTTCAAGCCTTGTCGATGGATACCCTTCTATATCAACCAGACCCTTGGCAGCTGTTGCCTGTTTCCTTCATAAGCCCAATTTGCTATCACTTCACGTACAAAGATATAATGTATGTAATGATATTTCTCCTCATTCATTGAAAATGTAGACAGAAGCAAGACTGGTCTAATCATTGAGGCAGTTTCTAAAAAGACAAGAAGGCAGCATAATATTTATTGGGGAAGCATATGCCACTCTCATTTATATGGCCATGTACACACCGATGAACTCGAGATTATGAATTTGAGACTGTGCGATTTATATTATTGGTCGATGGAATGTGTTGCTGACTAAAATCGTATTGTCTGCTGTCTGGAAAAGGCGCCATGCATGCTTGCTTCCTGCTCATCCACAGCCAAGAAAAGATTTGCTGGAAGAAGGAACGATCATGATCGTCATGATATTACAATCATACATCAGCTTGAATGGAGGAGGAATAAAAGCAAAGCCAAAAACGAAGAAAATGTTAACCCCAGTGTCTCATGTACACCACACCACTAGGTGAAAGTAGAAATTTCAGACTCGCACACATTATATATTTCTTCACTACTACGATTTCACACTATCATCATTATACTTTACAAACCAAAATACACTGCTTTTCGTTATTGGCTTATGGGAACGTGTGTACAATTCTCTCAAGTCAAATATCCACTTGGAGATGTCAAAACCTATTCCCATAAATATTCAATACCCCGCCACTACCACCGCCACCATCACATCACCCTTTCCTTTTCCCTTTGGATTCCCTACTACATCCCAAACGACGGTCGTCCATGTGTGCATCTCTGTGTATACATAACACGTTCACTTAATACAACAAGACAAGGATTTTCGTGGTGATGTTTCATTGCTGCTGCTGCCACCACACTACACCGACACTATTGCTGTCTCTTTTGAATAACTTCCATTTGATCGCATTTTGGAAAACGGATATCCCTTAGAGAAAGCAGTTGAGAGAGAACCAGTAGATGAATGAATCAGTGAATGAGCATGCATACATTATACCTGTGTAGGTTTTGGTACTGGTTGGTTGGTAGTATAATAATAATATGTGATGTGCTTAGGTACTACCAACACCGCTACCACTGCCACCACCAAGGGTAATGTTCTTCCCTTGAGACTCGCCATTCATTCATAGCTTTGACCTGATTTCCTTTTTAACTTTTCTACTTTCTGTTGTATGTGTACGTTCCTTTTCCCCATTGTATTGTGCATAACTTACCGCATCACCTACACATATTTTTTTATATGTTATTCACATATGTACACTTACATGCATATTTACGTACGTATGATTGTATAGAGAGAATTGTACCACCGCAATACATTACCACAAATACAAACACCAGCAGCAGCACTCAACCTATACTTTTCCCTTTTGGTCTTTTGAGCCACATTTGTAAAAGAGAGAAGTACAATATGTTTTTGCATGCTCAAGTGGTGGTGAATATCAAGTGCCTCTCTTCTCTCGTTTTAAGTTGTGTCTCTCTCTCTATATCTATCTCTCTCCTTGTGTCTTGTCTGCCTTGATTTGCTTCAGGTGAATAATGCATGGAATTAGTTTATTCACATCGTTTACATACGCAAAAACCACCTAAGCATCTCTGGAGATTTGTCATTGTCTCAAAACATTGTAATAATTTACCTATGTATCTATCTATTCTTTCGTTCGTCTTCATGTCTATAAACTTTGTATTGTTATTGAAACTATACTGTGTACATGTATGAGATTTCAAAGTGTATCATCGTGTTTTATATGTCAGTCATTGAACACTTTAAATATAGTATATTTAGTTGGGGGCAATCATAGCTATCGTTCGCTTCACGAGCAATTCATCAGACAATGAATCTCGTTACGTGAATTTTAATTCACCAACAGGGTAAATTCAATTTCTGGAATGGTTTCTGTTTTTTTATGTGGTGTATGATATCAAGATTAAACCTAAACCCAGTGGGGAACCCAAAAAGCAATAACACTATTTTTTCGCTCGTTGGGGAATCCTTCTGAATTATACTGCGCACACAGGAAAACGTTCTGATTGAATTTTATGTTGCTACTTTCTAACTTGATATTTTGTATCTAAAAATATCGTAACATATTATACAGTTTAATGGAAAAATATGCTGCACACAGTAGAAAACATCGTATTTTATCCCATGTACAATAGAAGATACTCTGCATTTCGTAAAATTCGTGCTTTCACTCACAAGCAAAAAAAAACTTTTCTCCTCTTTTGCCATTTTGTTGCCACTTTTATTTCATGCTCACATTACACTAATTTGAATGAAATCTAAGCATCTGTACTTAATATATTACGTGCCATTGAGATTCTTTTAGTAGCAGAAATTGGGGTAATGTTTCATCTAGTCTAGTTCATGCATAAATATGATATTCATGTATGAACATGTACATATTTTTTCAAACTGCATGCCTGTCATGACACATTACTCGGATTCCATACTCATCCCACTATCTATGCATATAAGGCAATAACTGACAACTTTCTGTTACATTTTAGTTCAGTTTTTTTGGTATAGTATTTTGTTATATGCATTATACTTATAGATGTGCATGCAGTTTCAGAGAATTGATAATGAGACAAGAGGGAACACTACGTATGAAAAAGGAAAAAAAAGTGTTACGCGAAGCATTATACATCCACAAGATACACGTAACACGAAGCATTATACGAAGAAAAGAGTAAAATACTCCACAGAGGAAATTGAGCATGAAAAATAAATTGGGCGATATGGTAAGATTAGTGTTCATAAATCAAAACATTGCCTCTGTACTTTTTCTCATATTCTGTTTCCTTCTTTTTCTTCTTCCTCTTCTCACTTTTATTCTTCCCCGTTCTCACTCAAAAGGAAGAGAAAATGGAAAGTCATTCAGTGTATTTAAAATAAGGAATTTTTTCCAGCTCTTTATTCAATAATGATACCACCCTTTTCTTCTTTTATGTTCCACTGGCTTTTTACTTCCATCTTCTGTCAGTTCAAGTTGGATGTTGAATGTAGTCACGCAAGAGGAAATGTGATTAAATAAGCCTCACCATTTCCTTTTGTTGAATACTAGGCAGACTATGCGATAGTGTTATGTGTGTATGTGTTCACTTTTGATACTGCGAATGAAAAAGGTATATTTATGTGCTTTGCTGACATAATAAAAAGAAGCGTCTAAAATGACTACATTTTATGAACGTATAAAATAAAGATGATACTTGCAAGAAGGATATAAAATTTTAGATTTTCTAAAGTGAAAACAGTATCTTGATGGTGGTGAGAGATTGTGAGTTGCATATACCTCGCTTTGGGAAATTTTGGCAATGATTTTTACAGCTAAAATAAGATAGTAAAACATTTACTAAATTTAAATTAAATGTGCCATGCAAAAGTAAAAGTATATTTTAAAATATGTATTTTGTTTTGTTCTAAACGTGCACATTTGTATTCTTTATTTGTTTACAGAGATCCTCAAGGCATCACCATCCACATGAATCGTCCAAGCAGGTTCTTGAAGCAGGACCTGATCATTCGTCATATGTTTCCAAAAATGGTGCGTAATGTTCACAATAATTATATATCTATTTCAAAAAAAAAATTGCCATTTGTAATCATAAAAACTATTGTCTGATTGTGTCTTTTTTACAGACGAAATGGATGTTTGTAAAGGATGGTATTGTGGGCACGGGAGAGAATGTAAAAGAGGTTCAGATGGAGCTCCAGAATGTATTTGTATCAGAGAATGTAAAGATAGACGAAAAGATATTTGCGGGACCGATGGCCGAAGATATACAAGTCATTGTGAGCTACACAGAACTGCCTGCGTCCTGAATTCCCATTTAGCAGTTGACCACTCAAATTCCTGCTTTCACAAATATCACGCATCCAAAGGTGGATCTCGAACAAAGTCACACACTCATCACGATCAGGGTAAGTTAATTTTGAATCCTGCACAACCTTATTCTCATGATATTAGCGGTGTCGAACTCGAACATAAATCGAAACAATTTAGTAATGTTGACGAGTATATTTTTCGCATAATCATCATTGAAGTTGTACTATAGTTTGCTTGTTGTACGGTATTCTGTATTCCTTGAGATCTAGATTTATGAACATGTCTAAAAGTACCTTATTTTTATTTCGAGAGCAGCCATACCTAAAAATTTCGAAACAATAGTATAAAAAGTTGTACAAATGCCTCCCGGTAAACTTTAGTAAAGTAGTAGCATTTTCGCCACCCATGCATATGTTATTTGCATACAAATGCGAACCTCGCAAATTTAAAATACTCTAAGATAATGTTTGGAACAGCCATATTTTGAAAGGAGAGAAAGGAAAATAAAAACAGTAAGCATATGAACCCAGTTTTGTAAAGCAAATAAATGTGTACCTGACTTTTTATACGATTCCTCTCTTATTTGTTTTACGACTGAATTCAGAGGATTATTACTACAAAATTTTACGCATTTGATTCTCTGAAGTAAAACGAACCCAGAGTATATAGTTCATCGTTCTTCTGTTGTTAAGCTTCACTTCATATGCTATCCAACCCCAGATTAGGAATACGATACACTATGTAGTTATTAAGTAAAGAGTCATGAAAAATATTATGTCGGTAATAATTTTGGAATATTGTCATATTTTCCTCTGTTCTATATTCTTTGCAGCGGGTAGATTGAAGTAGTTTAGGAAAGAAATTCTCTCGAATGATTATGCGCATATTCACCATTCACGCTTCCACTTCCACTCGAGGGAAGGGTATATTCCACAGAAAATAATGCATGCATCCATCCAGTCAGTGAGCTTTTTGTTGTTCCGCTAGAATTGTAGAATATAAAAAAGAAGATTGCATAGCATAATATCACGTTTTTCTAACTCTCTAAGTCCATTCTGAGTAGCATCAAAAAGTGGAAATAAAATTGAAATGGTCTTTTGTGATGGTCCAAAAAGCCGACGTGCTTTTACTTCCATTTCGCTTGCAGATGGACCACACCAGAGAGAAAGGTATATGATACGGATATTCACATGCATACTGAACAACCAGAGAAATAGTCAGTCTCAACAGGCCCTGTTAACGACATGGTCGTTCCAAGTACGAAAAACGAAGAGAAAGCTACTCCACTCCATAATAAACTATAAAATTCATAAATAAACGTAGTTTAAAAGGTCCCTTTTACGGGACTCTCAACGGCATCATCTTATTTTCAGGACCACCTTCATTCCATACATGTATGTATGCTTCAATTGGATTTTCCATAATTCCTATATATTTACTATAGCTTCATAGATATCATGTAGTCTGTTAGCAGATTATATTTTTTGGAAATTTTTGGAATTTGTATGGAAATACGAAATAGAGAAACAGGATCTTGGGCAAGAGCAGTAAGCATACATAATGCATAATGGCAAATACCAATGCATCATAGGACGACGAGGTGGCAAACTTTTGTACCTTTTTGTCTTTATATTTTGTAAAGTAAGAGTACGTGATGAACGATACTTTAGCCTTTCCCTACTTTCGTCCTCCTCCGCCTTTTCCCAATTCTTGCGTAAACGGATTTATGCATTCAAGTGGAACATATTTTTGCTGATGTTTTATCTATGCTTTTATACGTAGCCATTTACCAGGTACAAATACCAGGACAAGTTACTCTGGTAAATGGACGAAGTAAACAGATCTAGCAAAGAGGAATTTGTTATTATTTGTATCTTCTTTTGGTTCTTTTCATAAAAGCAATAGAAAGTAACAAACTCACTGGTGTGTGCTACCAGTGTAGCATCGCACTGATATAAGTGTAAAACGACACGTACACCATTCTTCTATTATGGGCCACGGAGCGGTAATATATGAAAGCTTGTCTGTCTAAGCCAGTGCCATGTCATATATGAAACGCGAATTCAACGTTTTGCAAGCATCATCAGCACAAAGAGAAAGTAGACTTTTGGGAGCTTTAATATTAGAAGCTGTTCAGCATTAACGCTTATGACGATAGTGACGCTAGAGTAGTTTAAGCTTTTTTGGTAGGATTATCAATTAAAATTCACTATTACTTTTGACTATAATTTAGATGTTTTCATCCGTATTCTATACCTAGCCTACATAACGCGCATTTCTGTCTGTACTGAAGGTTTAAGACTCGCCAAAAAGGTACAAGGTGGAAAATTATCAGATAGCTATATAGGTATAGTTGTTAGTGTGTATATTGAATAGGCTAGAAATATTTGGCCCTGGCTTCAATATACAATTTTCCGCTTTAAAATAAGATGTAATTTAAATATATATTCCATACATATATGCAATATATATTGGTATAAACATGTAGAACATTTTTAGTATTGCGATTAGCTTCCTAGAAAAGCAGATATCAATGACCATGGATGAGTTTTAACTGTAGACTTATCACGATACAGGGAGAGCATACAATTTTGTATATATTTACGAAAGATATCTACTGTCCTACACTACTTTCCTGAAATGTGAGTAAATACACTAGAGTCGAGTCAATGTAAGCAACATAAATGAGGAGTTTAGAGTGAAACGAGCTTATTATAAGATATTTTCCAGTGACTACTTTACTGTGTCATCTTCATACGGAATTCGTGTCTTGGCTTGAGTAGCACTCGTGAAATTGCAAAGCACAGAGAGAAAAGCATCTTATTCCGGGTGTCTTTACTTTCGATTGGAAGATGATATTTTATGCCTAGAGCCAATGACTATTTGAAAGTATTTATAACTTCAGGGAACATTTGCTCTAGAATATAATGTGTAGAATGTACATACCTATGCGTTTATAAGACAAACAAGTATACTCATGCTAACACCATTTGCCAATAATGCTAAACAAGTTAGTAAGAACAAGAAGGGGAAAAAGTACTAAAAGGGAGGCAAAGGGATTGAAAAACTTTTCTTCTTCTACAAACTGGTCGTGCAAAACAAGTAAAAAGACGCTGCGCGAATTTCCTATGATCACGAAAAAAAGTATTTTGTGCATACAAAGTTCATGTTGTGGAAACTTTCTTGGCCCATTTCTCTTATATTAATAAAATCCACATTATTAAATTTTCCTGTTTACAGCATTTTTATGCTGAGATATTTTACTATTTTTGTGCAATTTATCATTATTAGTAGATTTGTGTAATGCATGTATTTCAATTTACCAAAGTAGTAGTAAGAGTGTTTACTTTTCCATAAGTATTCCTTTACAACTTTCCATGAATGTATACAATATGCTGCGATGCCTATCACTTCCGTTTGAACATACAACCACACTTTGACAATGAAAGGAAATTTTTTAGGTGATATAAGTTTGACTATAATAATACTTAAACATTAGGTACAATCGCTATCAAGACATATCATTATGCACTTCATGCTATACAAATGACTTTTATAAAACATATTTAGAAATCTTATGCACGAAAATTGCAGGTTTGCGGCAAAAAGTTTTGCAAATGTTACATTTCTATAATCATCCGCACACCTATAATTTTGGTACTACAAGACTACAAATACTATGAGCAGATGCAATCTGTGCACAATCTATAATTTTAACATTTGCAACTTCTTGTAATGATTATATCGAAGAAAAACTTTGTCACATTCTCACAGAAGTAGATTTTCTCTTGTCATTAGTGGACATGTTTTGAGAACCTACAAATTAGAATTTTACTTTGTACGTGTAAGAAAGATCAATTGCGTGTTGCTAACAAAGTAAACTACATGACTTACGGCCAGGCTACATGTATGTGAATGACCTTGTTTTCGAAAATAACAGATAGAAAACCAAATTATATTCTTCAACTTACTTTCTCCCACAGAAAGCAAGAAACCAGCCAACTGCTGAGAAAAAGGTGTCTCTAGTCGTGACTTTTTGTAATATCTTTATAATAACTAAATAAATGGTTTTCGAGCTTCTCCTATATTAAAAAACGAGCAGAACGCCCGAAAACTAAAGTTTTCGATAACTACCTAATGCTAAAATCGGACCCCTTCCCCTACGTTACAC
>JAQFZH010004202.1:0-12340 GCA_034695485.1 Entomobrya nivalis
ATTTAGGTACGGTACAATATTTAAGAGAATTAAAAATATCCTTTTTATAGGTTATCCTACAGCAGAGATAAGGAGAGTCTATTGAAGTGAAGTACACACACAATATTTTTCATATGTATTTAAACTTTAAAATAAAAAGGGAATTAGTAATGCGGCAAGTCTTAAAAATATTACTTCTATAATAGATTGATATTAAAAAATAGAGATTTCTTGCGTATTAAGTTAGTCGTAACATTTTCCATCTTTAATTTTCTCCATAATTGTTATAACTTCAGATATTTCCAAAGAAAAAAAGATGATAGGTAAAAATGTATATAAGATTGTGGTAAAAAATCTTCTTTTTTTCAATAACTTTGAATCTTTTTTATAAGAATGCTACATCCACTACATTAACAAGTATAATCATCATCATCAAATGAAAGGTATCATACCATACCGGTACATTGATCTAATCAAAGGCGAGTATTACTGATGTATATTGATTGCATCATCCGCAGAGGGGAAAACAGTTTAACGTGCAGTTAATTTGTTACAATGTTTTTTGTTATATGTAATTTATCTTCCAGTTTTTTTATACTGCATGTTAGTTTCCACAACGTGACAATGCTGAATTGTGACAAAAAAAATCGTAAGCTATTTAAAAAAATATTTTGTAATCCCGTGTTCCTGAACCAATGCATACACACTTGATATATACATATATGTAAACTATAAATATATTTTATTTATTACAATTTAGAAAGGGGTACTAATTATTATGTAGAATAGTATGAAAGTAATTTAATATGTACTTGTACTGCTTTGTATATTTATAAGAATTATATTGATATTGAAATATAAACTGCTTTTTTGTATGATTATCTCAAAAAGTAATTTTTTCAAATGTGGAAAAAAATACAATGAAGCTTACGTAAATTATAAGCAAATACATGCCTACATAACAATTTTGAGAAGTTAATTGTATTTAAAATTATTATCTAAAAAAATGAGCCGCATAAAAATAATTTTAGTTATAATTTCACTGAAAGCTATTTAAAAAATGTAATATTGATATTAAAAACCTAAGCGTATTTAAAAAATCTATCCTTCTAAAATATTATGTAGAAATTAATGGAGTTTTAATTTACATACATAAAATTGATAACCAAAATGATGTCAAGTGTGTATATGAAACATAAACATTGTGAGATAAACCAAAAAATATATATCGTTGACGTTTCATCAACCTTAAAAAAATGATTAGGAAGAAAAAGAGATGTAATTTCAATATCTTCCTTTGATGTCATTAATTAAGAAAAAATAATTGTATGTAAACCAGATATGAGAAAAAGGGTGGCATGTATGTATT
This sequence comes from Entomobrya nivalis, assembly GCA_034695485.1. Taxonomy (NCBI): domain Eukaryota; kingdom Metazoa; phylum Arthropoda; class Collembola; order Entomobryomorpha; family Entomobryidae; genus Entomobrya; species Entomobrya nivalis. Next base: position 1,349 of record JAQFZH010004202.1, read on the forward strand.
CTTCTGCTGAAAAGTTGAATACATACAAACCTGGTTTAAAAAAAACTTGTAATAAAATTAATAATATGTCATTAGATACATAGTTTATATAGTAGTTGGTATAAATATATGAATTACTTTTAAAAAAGGGGGACACGATGAAATATAAAAAAGGAAGCAAAAAAACATGTCGCAATTATAAAACGTATTATAAAAAAAATATATACATGTTTACAGTAAAATATTATTGGCTAAAAATATAATTGTTACATCACACCTTAAAAACATGTATATGTATTTAAGCTATATATGTATAATTACTTAATTATGTATCATTACCGTAAAAATATTAATAACGTTTGTAAAGAAAGGAGACAATGATGATGATGGAGAAGAAAGCCTTGTGCGAATTATCATATAATTTAAGGGAAAAAATAAAAAATCGGATTCAGCGCAGAACGTTATTTTTTTCTTCGTCTTGGATTGATTGACGTCATCTTTTTTGGATATGAAAGTCATTTTTTTGTCGCATAATATATATTTTTGTCTTAGCATTTTCCTCTGGAGAATTTCACACCATTTCGAAATGCTACATGTGGTTTTTATTGCGCCTTATTATCATTTTAATCATAATGAGGTTTTTCAAAAAGATTTTCCTCCAAAAATTATTATGCAATTTAGATATGGTTTTTTTACATAAAGCCGCATAACGATATACCGCTGAGTCATGGGCCTGACTCAGACATTAAAAAAATTACAAGTCATCGTCCATTCCATTTTTTATATAAGTGCATATTAATAATAATTTTGTGTAACAATCATATTTTATCTACAATAGAATTGCATTTAATGGGATTTTTTTTGTTCCATCCGATTTATATAAAGGAGGGTTGCATCGTAATTTAATTCTGTTAGAGTACATACTGTACTGCTGGTACTGAAGTAGGAGTTTTTTTTAAGTTTTGCCACTTAACTTAACAAGGAAAACATTCGTGCATTTAATTGCTAGCTAAAACTAGATACCAATTTCCAGACCACTTGACCATGAACGACACAAAAAGGGTTTAATGCAGCGGTGATGATGATGATGATCATTTACCTCAATGCGCTGCTGCTCTTGAGCTGGACCAACCTTTTTTTTCAAGATGCTGAGATGTGAGACAACAGTAGTGAAATGAAACAAAAATATATCTGTCTGTGACGACGACTAAACCCGATCCCATGCCTGTATTATTAAGTTGATTTTAATTGCTGTATGTAATGTATCACTGCATGCGATGTATATTCCAAGTGGAACTCAGAATTTCTTAACAAAAAAAACTTTATCTTTTCATTATAAACATACTTAAATACATATCCTTATTATATGAGTGATAAGTAAGTTAATCCTGGTAAACGGAGTATGAAATAGATCCACTGATTTTCACAATGATAACATAATACATTTTAAACCTGATTTTCTGAGCGTACACGGACATATATTATGTATTGTCCTGGCCTGGAAAATAAAGAGGCATTTATTATCCATGTCTTGACGAATCTTAGAAAAAAGTTCAGTTCTCGGAGGAGGGAGGAAAGTTTTATAAAAATATTTGCCCGATTTTTAAGTGTTTGCTGACGCGCAAAGAGGATACATATACATATATATAATTGTTTTAAGGAAAAAAATCGGAATTATGAATAACACACATACATAATATGCATGCCATTTACACATCAATATAATAAAGGCTAAAGTTTTTTTTTTTTGCATACGTTCATATACAACAACGTATTGTTAACTTTAACTTATCAAGTACCGGTCTTAAAAAGGGTCATTCATAGATTTAATAACTAAATTGATCATCCGTCCGTCCGCACTATAATTTTTTTTGCAGTTGTGATTTTATCTTGAGACTAACTGGACCGGAATCACCAGGACCTGGTTCAAAAGCATTTAATTTTTTTTATCACAAGGAGCATTATTTCATTTGGAGTTCTTCAGGTACATGGTACATAATCATTTATAACGATCAGGATATAACAATTTAGAACACTGGTCCCATCACGGTCCATCCGTACAACGTTTTATTTAATCATTTAATTTTTTCGTAACCAACAGTCGGTTCTAACACCTTCTAAGATAGTGACATCAATCAGAACAGAACAGAAGCTAAAAAAACTTGAATTGAAAGATTCCTCATTATGTCCTATTTAACCTGAAATACGTAGTAACGCTGCACAACTTTTTATATAAGTTGATACACATATAAAAATTGACGCTTGAAAGAAACGAGCAACTTTGTTTTACATCGTACCTCATCATTATCATTTGTAATCGCTCAGTCAAAGTTTACACTTCTTCCTTTCCGAAACTCCCACTGTTTTCTCCCCGACTGGAATAAAAGTATGAAAAAAAAGTTTTCATAATTAGCAAACATTTTAAAAGTGCTAATTAAGTGTGAAAATGAAACAAGTCCATATTCATATCTATGGATCAGTGATCGTTCTTCTGGTTTATTATGCTGGGCTGGTACCAGTTAGCTCGGTGTCTTTTGAGGAAGATACTAGTTTAACAGCGCAACAAGCTCAGATTCTAGGCAAGGTATATTGACACAAAATTTAACTATCGAAAAATTAATAAAAATGTAAGATTTATTATTTTTGTAATTTTTAATTCATTAAAGTTTCGAGATCGGGTTGGTCGTAAGTTACCCCATAAGTACATGTCAGAGAACATTTACTTGGTTAAATGGCTTCGAGGTAAAGTATTCATTAGAAATTGTATTTTAACAATTGCTTTTTAATTAGCTATATGAATAAGGGTGCGGTGACGTTCAAAAATTAGTGGTGGTTGTTGATAGGATTTTTGTAATTATAATTATATTTTAGCGAGAAATTTCGATTTGGACAGAGCTGAGGAAATGCTTTTAAAAGTGAGATGATTTATGAAATATGCATAAATTTTTATAAAACTTTTTATCAAATATTTTTATAACTGTAGTTTAATGAAAATGAATGCTTAATTTACTAATGGCGCTTTAGCACTTGAACTATAGACGAGAACACAAAATGGATGAGATAGATAAAGAAAACTGGCAAGATTTAGAACTCGACTATCCATGGAATATAAATGGAGTAGACAAAGAGGGACGACCTCGTAAGTATTTGTAGCGGTTGCCCTATGCATCATGTATTTAAATGACATGCACATAACTAACCAATCATAATCATAACTAATTTTTTATGTCTGTTTATTTACACAAATAAGTTGTCCAGATAATACTACGAGATTGGGATATAAGACAAGCAGTTGTGAGCGGCCGACGTAATCGTTTAATTAGGTGGATTTACAAGTACTTTGAGGATGCTACCAAACTTGTTCGCCAATTTCAGTCGGAGGGTAAAAATGTCACCCAGTTTTCCATGATATTGGACGCTGAGGGATTCAATCCAGTAACACATGGATGTCCATTATGCATGTCAATTTACCTGACGATAGCAGGTGCTTATGAAGAACATTATCCTGGATCCATTGATAAAATTCAAGTCGTCAATAGTAAGATTTTCAACGTTTACCCATTTAACAATAATAACCTTTAAAAATTCTGTAAAACATCGATCATTTTTATTGTATGATTTAACAACAGCACCAGAATTTTTCAACTTGGTCATTCGACTTGTCTGGCCGCTACTCAGTGGAGACACTAGGAAAGCATTGAAAATTCATGGAACCGACCGCAGGACATGGAGAAAAGTTTTAGCCAAGGAAATAGAAGATAGTCAACTTCTACAAAATTTCGGAGGAGCTATGTCTTCAAATAACATCTGAATAATGCCGGTCATCATTCAGCCTTTGTCTGCGTAATTCTTTTTTTCTTTCTTATATCAATATTAATTGATGTTTTAATATTACTTATAAGAAAAACTGTAATAGACTTTTAAATCAATTTAAGCCTTCCAGGTGAAGCCAATAAAGCTTTCTAAGACAAATAAACATATTGAATCATATCACATTTTAATTGTAAAGTATTTCATTTTTTTGTCACAATGCAATTTAATTGTTGCAATCATTGAACTTTTATTTACCCGGTCCCAACACTTTCACAATCCTTATTCATTGCTTGAGATATAATATTTAGAACTTGAAAATTATATTTTTAATTGCGTGAAAGTTCCAATAGATTTCCCTGCAGAATACATGCATACATATATATTTTATAAATAGCATAGATAAATGATGATGCAGCATGCAACATGATACACGTGCATAAAAAAATCGATGTGACGAGTTTTTTCCAATGCACTAGTACGCTACGCTGTGACAATACACTTTTTTTACTTATAAATCTTATAATTCAATCGTCAGCTTACATGCAAAAACCATTAATTGCTGCCTTTCTTGATCCAAAAATATTTTACAATGCTATGGAAATTGGTCGTGGCATATTTCAATAATTCCCAGTTCGATGTTTCCTCATCATTTTTGAATGCGTTTATGAATGTCGTGCAAAATAATTTGATGTGGAATAGTCGTTTCGAAACTTTTTTCATCGCTCATAATAGCTTTACCGAGACAATAATACTGACAAAAGAGGCATATAGGAATAGGAGAACATCATGAGTACCCATTCTCGACAAGGAGAAAGTACTATTAGACATTGCAAATTTCAATGCGTAAATCCCTTCTGAGAGGAATATGAAATTTCTAATTATAGATACACGAGTGTGCATGATATGACCCATAATTTCTGAAAAAGTTGACATGAACATCAAACATAGGCTATTTTATTATACGGCTTTTTATAGTTTTTTATCTCTCTTGTTTTCATTCGTCAAATCATCACCTTGTACTATTATATTGACTAGTTATTATACATATCTATGCACTCAAATATGCATGCAATTAAAGCATTAATGTACAATTAATATTTACTGTGGGAGCAATAAGCTTTGGGTTACTTTATCCCCGAATTTCTTTGACTTTCGCAAATGCTTACAGCATACTCGCATTGTAGCAAAGTAAACCATCTCAACAGCGCTGAGGACACTAAAGCCTAAAAAGCCAAAAATATAATCATATTTCGTTTTTATGTAAGTACGTCTACAATTTTTGTGGAATATTTATATTTCATATTTAAGAAATCATACAAGGGCTTACCTATATACAACCCAAGCAATCCTCCTGTATTGGCTAGTAATTTAAAGAAAAAATCATTCAAAATAAAACCATACCTGTATAATTTACCATGTTTTTCTCTGAACATATTATGAATACCAATTAAGTCCACAGCTTGATACAACTTTTGTCGAAATTTAGGTACTGTCGAGTCACTTCCCATGAAAATGTGAATTACAGACAACTTGTGAGATGTCCTGGTGAAGAAAATGAGTTAAAATAAGCAATTAAATAAGTTGAAGATAATAATTATTCATTGAAAAAATTACAAAATTATTTCCTACCAATCAAGTTTTGTTTCATTTTTGGAAGCCCACAGGACCTTCGCAGATTGTAGCTTAGCGGAAGTAATTTCAGCATTATACGTCAGTTCATTACAAGTATATTTGCAATGTGAGCAAATGCGATGCAGCTTATTCAAATACTGACGTTCATTCTCCTTCACACAATTGTAATCCTTTGTTCCGGGTGTGGTGCTACAAATTTTTGTGGTCGAATTTCCTAAAAAAAAGTAAAAGCAGCATATTAACTTTAAGCAACGCTTTAAAATCATATGCATTTAAAAAATAGGGCCACAGCATTCAAATTTTTTCTTACGTGGTGCATAGTACGCAACACAATTACAATTATCAATTAAAATATCTGTCCAACATTCTTCCAAACAATTGCTTCTCGTATATGGCTGGAAAAATTTCAATTCATATTCCGTACTAAAGTAGCATTTCCTCGTATCCTAAAGTAAAAGATTTTTTTCAATTAATAAAATTTTATTATAGCAAATAGTTATAATAAAATAATAATCCAACGAAAATGTATTATTTTTTACATGGTGAAACGACTGAATGTCATCACTGGCAATGGTCAAACTCGGACTTACATCCAAATACACTTCCCTTTCAACCCCGACCACTAACCCCAAATCAGCTACTCTTGGAACCTCTAATGGATCATGATACAAAACTTTCAATCCTTCCGAATCCGTACACGGACAAAAGTTTTCATCCACGTCTGCATCAACCACCAATGACAGCCCTTCAATACTTCCTGCTCGACTTTGGCGGTAGGGGAATTTCAAGTTGTGTGGTAAAATGTAGCCTTCTGAATTATAATTCCATCGCTTCCATTCCTGAATTTCTTTTTTTGTCCATCCAGAACCCTGCATTGTTACACCTTGTGTCACGCTACTACAAATACCATAACAACAACGAATCTATGCGTAAATTTGTGATTAAGAGTTTAGAATAATTAATTAAGAATTTAGAATTGCATTACTGATAAGATTCCATCAGCTCTTGTGGTAGCATATTGAACGTGCAACATTTTCCATAATCGGTTATTACCGGTTTGAATAGTTTACTACAGTCGTATTGCTGTTGGCCCCAAACACAATACCGTAATAACTCAGTGCATGGTTGAGAGTTCTTGAAAATAATTACAATATGCATTTGTAAATTTAATTGCATGAAAGATTAGATTAGTGATTCAATTTAGATACGTACATGCAAAAGAAACTGTGTCAAATTCTTTTCCAGTTCCGGTGATGGCTTTTGTTGGGCTTCAGGTATCATTTTACCCCGGAGGGCAGCAAAATTTAAAGTTTGGAGAAAACTTTCTTGGGTTAAACAAATACCGTTTATAATCCGAAGGGCATCTAATGCTTTCATTCTTTCGGCTTCAGTTTTCCCTTCTTTGTACTGCTTGCTGTTAAAAATTAAAAGCACATGTTTCAAATATTGCCATGTTAAATTACATTTAGGTAAACTTACTTGTATGCTTCAACGGTCGACTTTTTAAACGGGTTTATATTGCAAATTGTGATTGCAGGAAAGGGAATTTCATTTAAATCTTGTTCCTTTGGATTGAACGTTACAATAACAGGATTGAGATAGTAGCGTGCCCAGATCTCTGAAATCATCAATGTGGCACCTGTAACACACGCCAAAAACGAAACCAACCAAAAAACTCTGGAATAAATAAAAATTCATTATTCCTGATTTTCAGACTATTTCTTTTAAAATGATTGAAATTACTTTCTTTGTTCCTATTTATTTTACATACCGTTCAATAATATGACGTTTTGGTTGTGACACGTATTTCAATCCATGCATTGACGAAGCTTCCAGGAATTGCGCTGGAATAGAGTCCTGAACTGGTTGCCACCACCACAGTCTATTTAATTTGTTATATGGACTATTTTTCTGGACCATTGGCAGAAGGGGATACTCCCATGCTTCCTTACGATAAATGCTGTAAGGGTAATTTTGAAAAGTATATGATTTTTTTGGTAAAGTGGAACTTGTACTATAACCTACAAAAGTTATAGGACATTTGTGTCCATTTTTGGATGCAGAGATTGGGGGAAAGTGAGCCATTTCGGATACCTTGGGAATAATTGGGATTGAGATGTTTATGAAAAGGCGGATGAAAATCGAGTGAACTAACTTTGCAAATTGGCTTATAATAACTTTCTCAGATTTTAGAGCGTAAAATGCATAATATAATTAATCTCATAAAAATTATGATGGCCATATGGCTTGCAAAAATATTCGTAACCCGTGGCAGATTTTTCACTTTGTAACAATGAACCTGACCCGAGTGTTACCTAAATCTTGACAGTTTTTTTGTACTTGATGGAACATCAGAACAAGTTAGTCAGCCTAGCCTACGTTGTCGAGAGTCGAGACAGACATTGTTGCTTGAACACCTTTTTCTGATAAATGTGCTCAAACTTGAAATGCATTCAAGATGTAGTGCGTGTAGCAATAACAACACAACAAAATGATCTAAATAGACACGCGATCACGAACCAGCTCACCTTTTTGGCTTGTGTAATGAAATATTTATTGAATATTTATTTGTAGTACAACAGACACGTGGAATGTCTCATAATATCATATCATTAATATCAATGCAAATAGATCATTTCTGATGCTTGTGTTGAATAGCAGTTGACATTTATAACAATTTAATAATACATTTTTAAAATATAACAAAATCTGCACGTGGAATGAACAATAAACGTGATGCCGTTGTTCGATTGCAAGTAATGGGCTAAAAATAGTCTAAATATGATGGAACTTTATTTTTTAAAGGCTACTACAACGATCCTTTCCAATATCAAATGTACTACATTTCAAACTACTCAACTAGCAAATAAAAAAATACTGTGCTGAACCCAGAATTCTGTGCAATCATAATCGAATAATATAATTTGAATTCGCAAAAATAGTTTTGTAGTAAAAAAAACTATAGTGATGAAAATATGTGATTTACTTTTATATAAATGATAACTTGGAAGATGGTCAAACGTATAGCAAATGCATATGTATATTTACATGACAGCTGTATGCATTTTGCTATTTTATTACTTTCAACTTTTTTCATCCTATTTTGAATGCAAGTGGCCAAGCTTCTTTTTTCTGACAGCATCTTAGTTTTTTAGTTCAGTTAAATTTAGCTATTAAATCACACATCATTAAAGCATTTCACGCAAGCAAGCTAAATATTACCAGCATTGAATAACATAATTTCTCTAAAAAGCCTGATCTAGTCAGAGCCATCATGTTCATCACCGTTAGCAATCAACTATGTATTTTCATACTTATCATAAACGTGTATAATGCAACAATAGTATTACATACATACATATACAATACTTAGATCAAAAAAATATATAGCATTATCATACATATCATCTACAATCTATAAAACTTTAGTTGTTTTTTTATGTTTCCTTATGTCCTTTTAACATGGGATTTCGTATATCCTTCCGGTCCCTTTTGAGAAGCAACTAGACCGTCTTTTGTCTTGATTCTTTTTTTGATAGCTTGCTACTGCGATTTTGGCGTCGCATCAAAAAAGATTGACCTTAACATTTAATTATTTCCCCCCCCCCACAATAAAAATTTTTGTGGACCACCTTTTCCCATCACGAATGAGCATTCATAGCACAGCAAACACATCAAAGCAAGACTAGAAGCGGAATACAATAACGTAAATTCAAGCTGACGCTGACAGTCTGACAAGCCTAAATGCCAAACTGAAATCACGTTATATGCCTTGGTTCAGAACCTAGCTTTCCGAACAGCTCGAAAGTTATTAGACTGAAAATTCCTTTTCCTATACACTTCAACTATGCCCTACGCCTAGTTTTAAATAATTTTACAAATCGTTAAATAAATCGAAGATTAATGCTACATTTTTTATTAAATACGTGACGAAATCTTTAATCTTTAAATAGTATAGCGCAATTATATAAATTACAAAATCAATTATAATTATGTGATGATGAAATATGATATTTTAAAATTACGACGCATTAAAATAAACTTCAAGGTAAATATTTCATCACATCGTCACGTACCAAAAAAAATCTTAATGATTTACTAAATCACTACATTCAATTTTTTTAAAGTCTATAAACTTCTAGTTCTATAAACTCCAGTGATTTACAACAGAAAACTATCGGCTTGCATACAGCATTCGTATTTTCATAACCAAAAAAAGCAGGACAGCTTTTCCATTTATAGAATCTTTCACATACAACTTAGCAATCAATTAACAAAAATGGCAGCCTACACAACGTTCTGGACCTTTCTCATCCTCTGGACATTATTTTCCAACAACTACACCCAATCAAAAGCAGGAACACTCAAAAGTAGATTAAAGAACATTGCCTTTTTCGGTCATTTACCATTTAATGTGTTATCTAGCTCCATGATTATGATTACTTCCTTATTTGTACTTATAGTCATGGGCACCCAGGAATACACCCGCACCTCTCACATGGTAAAAGTTCACCACACAAATCGTGGCGAGCATCCATACTCATTAAGCCTTCAAATGAACACCACAAACAATACAATGGTTCATATATGCGGCGCAACTTTAATCATCGTCCAAGAAGTGATCCTAGCGGTAACATCTGCAAGCTGTCTGGAAGATAACGACCCTTACGGAAACTCAACCCTTTCTCTTATAGCCGGAGTAGTTCAATCCAACAGGACAGAGTATCAACAAAATAGAACCATTTGCAAAATAGTGGCTCATGAAGAATTTTTAAATTATTCCACGTATCCAGTCAGTCCTCGTCCCAACGACATAGCCTTACTATTCATAAATCTCGAACAACCTTTTGAAACTGGCTATAAACTTAATGTTGCCCCTATTGAGCTTCCAAGGTCCACGGAACAAAGGTTGGAGGAACCATTATTTGGAGTTGGTTGGGAGGTAGCGGATAGTGGCTACTTCACAAGCCAATTATTTGAGACGCCAATCTTGCCCAGTAAGGAATGCTTGCAGGAATTTCTTGCACAGAAAAGGGCGGATTGCGTGATGGGATTGGGACTTGATCAAATATGCGCAGCGAACGAGGAGCCGTTTGAAGGGGGCATGAAAAGTAGAGGAGCACCGATTTTACCCGCAACTAAACGATATTTGGCAGCAATTTGGACCCAGTCATATTCCAAAGGTAAGCATTTTAAAATAGTTAAATGGAAGCAATGATGAAAGTTTCGTTGATTAATTTTTACGATTTTTTAGGCTCGGCTTTTTGTGGATCTCATCCGACACCGGCGTTGTTCACCAGTATACCTTATCATAGAGACTGGATAAAGAAGCAGGTGGAAGACTATAAAAATATGTACAAGAAGGATGAAAAGAATCCGATGTTTCTTTGTAATTAAATATGTTGATTTTAAGTTGTAATGTTTTTAATTATTTATTTTATTGATTGAATCTAGCAATAAAAAATATGTTGTATTCAATCATTTAAATATTTTTTTTTATATAAATAAATCTTAATGACTGTTTGAAATGAATCCGAAACTTTTATCATTATTTTTCAAAGACATCAG
>JAQFZH010004203.1:0-12340 GCA_034695485.1 Entomobrya nivalis
ACATCAAAATTTCTTCACAAAGAGTTTATTCATCAAAAGTTTATTTATCAAAAACACATACATCAAATAGGTCTTTTTGCCAAAATATTTTTCGTCAAAATAAAAATTTAAACAAAAAATTAGAAATCAAACTTAATTCATTCAAGCATAAAACTTGAAGAAACAATTAGTAATGCCAGAAAGATATTCTTTTGTGCTAAGGAAGGAGTTATAACCATTATTAACGTGATGAATTTTTTGTGTAAAAATGCATATTTATTTTTCTGTCTCTTCACCTACACCCGACTTTATCCTTGATTTTTAGGTTCACTTTTTGAAACTAAGTATCTGGAGTATGCGCAATCACTTAGATTAAAATCTTTAAAAGTTACTGATGCCTGACAGCCTTTTACCATTTGAATACATTTCAAATAAGTTGAAGTAGAATGGGACAACACTCGATGGAACATACGAATATTTTTCGTTGTAAAACTTAACAAAACGAACACGTATAACTGCAGAGGATTCCATGTTGACAGAGAAAGATGCTAGAGAAATTATGAAGATTTAAAGAACAACTGCATTGCCTTCGAAAAGCATCGATATGAATGGATAAATCATTTGCAACTATTTGATGAAATGACCTATCTGAGTTTTGTGAAAAGTACTTTGACGAAGAGGTTTTGACGAATAAACAGCCTGATGAATAAACTTTTGATGAATAAACAGTAAACCGACAATGAGCATAAACTGCAAAGCAAAGCTATGCAAGATACAGTCTCAGAACTTTTTCTTTGTTTCGGTTTAGCAATTGTGTGCATTGCTGTTACACTTTCAGCACTTTCCCATATTTACTGTTACCCCATTGTAACCTGTAATCAAAAAAGTTACACAGGGATTCATTTATTGTAACTATAGTTTGGATTGAAATCTAAGAAAGGAAAAAATATCAAGACAAACACCAGTTTTTTAAATTATGAATTTAACATACCGAAAGGATTCAAAGAAACATAGCCAACCATATTAATAGTCCCGTGAATATAACCGCATGAAGAACATTATCCTCCTCATTGGAAATATTTTTATCGTCGTTCAAACTGTTCTCAGTTGCTTGGGAGTCGTGATTAATTTGCGCATGATTTTCAGTGGTTGATAGTCCAATGGGTTTTGTGCTTGAATTGTCGGTCTGTGATCTGCAATTGAAATTTAGAATTCGCATTGGAATGAACTTCTAATTAAAAATGAATGCATACAATAAGTATTGCTAAAACTACACATTATTATTCTTACGATACAACAAAATGGGAAATTGAATATAAACTTCGTAATTACAACTGAAACACATTTACAATTGGTTAGCCTAATTCTTAATAGAATAGAGTTCACATATAACACTGTGATAATATCAATGTGACACTATAATACTTCTAAGTAATATACAGTCATCAAACAAACTCACAGTCACAGAAACTCAACTAGGAAGACAAAACCTTGCATAAATCTTCTTTTTTGTCATAATCGTAACATAACTTGTTCTTAATTCTTTTTTAATAAGCCCACCTGATTCATAAATCGGGCAACCTGCTCCACTTAATATGGTTTCACAATAAACAAATAAATGTTCGACTATAAATATTAAGGTTGATCTGCATGTCCGAAATGGCCTCAAAGAGTTTTTGCTTTCATTAAACCTGCAAACAAGAAAATCATCCCGGTTTACTGAAGGCAACCACATGTTGAATTTGAACCTAATTAATTTTTTCCAGGAAAATCTCTTTGTTTTAATTTTTCAACAGAATTGAACCTACCGAGATGATCCAAACTAGTAGAATTGTCCATAATAATAATAATAGGAGTAAGATGAAAAACACCAGCCTCATATCGAAATATGTACAAATAGTTTGATCGTTCAAATTGTTGTCGCTGTTTTGTGAGTCGTGGCTACTTTGGGCGTGCTCCTCAATGATTAAAACTTGAACTGGGTTGTTGCTTGAGATCCTAGTCAGTGGTCTTGAAATTATTTCTAATTCCATGATGAAAACTTTAATTTGATATATTTTAATAATATCTTATAATCCCGTTTTACTAAGCTAGTAAATTTCTCGGAGAAACATGGTAGTCTTGCTTCTTCAGACACCTTTTAAAGACTGATCGCTTAATTCACAATAAGTTTAGGTACAATATATTCAAAACTCAATCTTTACTGTACAGGTCATATATATGTGCGGCCAAAAGTTTCAGTATCACAAACGGTTTTTGTGAACTGCTTAATACTGTTTATGCTTTCGTCTTAACGTTTTTCTTTTGACTTATCCAAATAAACCAAAATAATGCTTGAGGAATCGCCAAGTATGAAAACGACAATTTGATTATTGTATTGTTTTTAAATACGTCACAAAACGGTATGTGAGCATTTTATAGTGAAGTCAAAAGAAAAACTTTAGTTTAAACAAATCTGCTTGTTTACAATATATCGCGTTACTCTTTGAAACAATTCTTTAGTACTACGTAAGAATTGCAAGCTTCGCTTATCCCCAAGATGGAATGCCATTGAATAGAAAATGACGCTGAACGTGAGAGCTGTCCCCGTCAATTAGCGTAAACTGCAAAGCAAAGCTATTATAGATACAGTCTCAACACTTTTTCTTTGTTTCGGTGAAGCATTTGTCTGTATTTATTCCAAGACCCTAATTCTTGTAACACCCGTTCAAGATTAACGGTTTCCGTACAATGGCATGCCTATCAACTAGTTTGCAGCTGCAACTTTCTCCTGAATAGAAACCCATACTACTTTAAAGACTAAACTTATTACAAAACATAAAGCCACATTGTTTGTATAGCTAACAAATGTTTTTTTTAATTCAAAAGTATTTACAAAAAATAAAATTTCGAATCTTCTAATTATGTGTAACTAGGCATATTGTTGTGTTACAAATATGGCATATTGATGTCCATTCAAAATTGATACTTTAAAAATATGCATCTAAGATTTTTACATTTAACCAATTTAAAGCTAGAAGAAGCAATTACAATTACTTATGCAAACTTTCGATTTATATAAATCTTCCAAAATTGTATGGCGTGATATATTTATTTTTTGTTATAACTGAGTTGTCGAAGGGTTTCTCAAAAATGAACAGGCAGGAAACAAATGGTTTGACAGTTAATTATCTTACATTAGTACACTACTACTAACGAGATCTGTTAAGATATTATTTGGTGATTCTACCTCATATTGACTACAACCACTTTGTCAACATTTAAGGTCGAAATTGTCAAATTCATAGTCCAAATTGTCAAATGAAATTTTTGTACAAGTCAATAGCCTCAAATTCTTTCTCAATAGTCAAGAGATAGAAAATTCTTTATGATTATTGAGTGCTTTATGTGTAGCAATGGTTTTCTCTTTCATAGCCACACTACAAACAAACCATTCTGATTACAATCATCTTTCGTTTTGAGATTTTTAAACCTAACCTAACCTAACCTGACACTTATATCAATACTTAACCTAACCTTATCTACTCCAACCCATCGCTTTCATTGATACATAACCTGATTTCACTTCACACAACCCAACACTTTAACCGTTACTTGATATAACCGTACCCAACACATTATTATTTAATCCAACCTAGTTCTACGCAACCTAACACTTCGCCCGCAACTCTAGGATGAATGCAACGTCAGCAGCGAAGTGGTTGAATTAATTTAAGTTGACAATGTCGACTATACTTTTGACAATATGGATTTTTTCTAAATTTAAACGTCGAGAATGTGAACTTTTTGACAATTTTTATTTTGAAAAAGTAACGGCCTACCTATTTGGTTATATCCTACGGAACGTTTCATACAGATAACCAAGGCAACATAAGCACATCAAACAAATCAAACTTAAAAGCTTATGTGCTTTTGCACATAAGCTTAACTTTTGACGCAAATTAATAGTAATTTGAAAATAATTTGAACCAAAATCCATCAAAATAACGATAAATATAAATGAAACTTAGGATATCTAAATATAACCCTAATTATTCAAAAGCAACAAGCTCACAGTTTGGTTAATAACAAACTCTTCTACTACCAGTGGAGTCAACCTATCCAAATAGTTAGTTCCCCCAAAATACATCTTCAAAACAGGACATGATCGTAACCATCGTCTAAGCCATGGATTTTTCCTTACCTTTGGATTCGATTTCAGCTTTCCAAGAGCAACCGTAGAAACATTGAATACATCAGCCAATATGCCAAACATGAAGATAACATTGCAAATGCAAACAATCATACACTCCGCATACAACAAACTGTACCCCAAAGAATCATTCGCATTTCGACCAGAAATTAGTGAAATAGTGTTGTATATGCAAACGGTCTCTATGACCATAAGGCAAGGAAATAAAGATCCGATCATTAAACGGGAATAAGTTAAGCGGTATTGCATGGCCATAACTTGAAGTTGTCGGTAGAGTAAACTTGTTTTCCGCCCTAAAGTATCACTTTTTAGGGTAGTTTCGCTCATTAGGATGCTTTAAACCAAAAATATTAATATTCAGGGGATTTAATTAAATATAATTACTTAGGTCACTAATAATTAATTTTTAGTGCTTACCTTCCAAATTCGGCAATATATCTTCGAAAGCAATGACCCAGCATTATGCATTCCCAGGAAACCTGAAACAGCATTCCAACCAGAAGCAAACTCCAATTAAAATAGGAAACCGAAACGATCCCAATTTTAGTTGAAATTTCTGCAACAGTCCAAGTGGGACTTAGTGATGTTCCAAGCTTATTTCCAGTGCATAGATCGCTCATCCAGTATCCAACATACATTGGAAAGCAAGGATTGCGAAGAATGTCCAAATGATATACAACTGGCATTATAGTTCCAGTGGCGGTCATTAACTGCGTCATAAGCTTAATGAGTAGCCGCTCACTATCAAATGTTCCATTTTTTCTATTGCTTTGTTTTTCTTTAAAGCTCCAAATAAAGGTTCCAAATGAAGAGAGCCGTTTTTCAAAGTCAAAGAAGCTGTTGCTAAGTTGTACAACATTCACCAATTCTTTATAATTGACAAAGTGACAGCACAGCGAAAGAATTCCCGAAGCCAGAAACATGATACTGTGTGTATTCACAGTCAGAGGGGCTGATTTGAAAACCCAGACAGCTTGAATTGCGGCGCAAGTCAGGTAAAGTAGACATAGCCAAAGACGACCTCCGTATAACCTTATTTTATTCGGACTTTTCATTTCCAATCGTTTTTCGGACTTGTTCCATTCAAATGGTATGGCACCACACCAGTCAGCCAATAATAAATTGTATCTGACGTCCTTCAGAAGACCCTTTTTACCAAGTAGAACCATTGTGAACGGGGAATATATTCAAAGTGGTGAGAGATAAGGGGAGAGTAGAACGTTTATAAATTGTTACAATTAGCATCAAACTTTGATTGCAAAACTGTTTTGCTTGTTACTAGAAACAAGTGGATGTACTACAAGCTCAAAAACAAGTCACTAGTGATCAGACATGTATGTAATAATTAAAAGGCAAACCGATTCCAGAACACATTCTAATTGTATTTATTTTAACATTAGAAATTATAATCATCGCGTAACTTACTTGTTGTAGCTTAATAAACTATTCATGACGAAACTTTCGTAAGAGGCGTCTATCGTTTATATGGAACACACCCGTGTGATATTATTAGATGTCATGAAATTGTTTAATGTTGGAGCATGTCACATGTTGTTCTCATTAATATTTATAAAGTTACATTTGTTTTAATGTGTTTGTTATCAAGTTTTTGCAAATTAAGGGGTGTGTTTCCATAAAATTCCAATTTATATCAAGTGTTTGTTCAACTATTTGAAGTTACAGTTACATAAACTATTTATAATTATTAGTTGTGCCATCTCACAGAATATGTTTCTTGCTTAGCTCTGAAGTATTTTGGATGTTAAATTCTCAGCAGCTGTCATACATTCTGTTATAAATACTTAATGATTTTTGCGTCAGCATAATTAACTTCGTTTATTATAGATTCCTCATTCTATTGGGAATGCCATTCCAAAACTAAAGATCATTGTTCTAGACCTTTAGTTCAAGGTTAATTTAACGATATGCAAAAGCTGATATCGAATGTTTTTTCTTGTGTGGTTTTGTAGACATTTTTAAAATGTAAAAGTAAGTTTTTTTTAAATCGGTTAAAGATGACTTTGAAATTTTCTGCTAGAAAATTTGCGAAGAAATATGGATTATGAGAGACAAAAGCTGGAAATTTTATCAATGCAAGTGGAACAAAGATGTTCTGAAGTTGCATAGAGAGCATTCTGAAAATTGAGCTTTGAATTAAATTAAAAAATGTATAATTCAACAATTTCCAATTCCGATCGTTCCATTAATTAACATGCTGTAAGAGAAATTATAATTTTTTTCGATGAACACCATATAAGTATTTTAGGTTTTGAGAATATTTTTGCATGACTGCCGTGATTTAACTTTTGCTACCATTGAAATATTTTATAAGATGTATTTCTGAATTTTTAAATAGGCATATAAGCACAGTCATTTGACTATAACAGAAATTCACAAGTCATGGTATCAATGACTTGCTTAAAAAAGTACTTCACGATAAATTAGCTATCATAATCTATTTATATGTTTTGGATGCAATGACTGATTAGAAGCATATTTATGTTTGTTTTACTCGGTCTGGCAAATGAATTGCATTATACGTTACGTTATATTCAAATCTTTAAACGTTACTGGTGCTTTACAATCTTTTTACCTTTTAATTACATCTAAAATAAATTGAACTAGAATAATTCGGATGTCGATGGAATGTGCTGCCATCTAAAAACATTTTTTACTTTCTAAAACTCTTAATAAAACGATTATTAGTATTTATTTGCTAAATGTTTACAGAGATAAACATTGACCACAGGTAACATAAATCTAAAGAACAAGTGTTCTGCCATTGCATTAAAAAAGCAGTGAATGTGGAAGAATTTCAATGAAAAAGCATTTACTCAAATTTTATTGAAATGATCTATTGTCTATCTAAGATTTGTGGTAAAGTACTTTGACGAAAAAACCTTTCGGCCAGGAAACTTGGAACCTTGAAACACACACGTGTGGTATTATTATATGTCATGCAATTATATGCTGTAGAGTATGTATTCCAATTAAATATTGATAATGGCCCGTGTTTCACCTTGTTTCTGTTATCTGGTTTCGTAAATACTGATGCTCGGTTATGTATATTGAGTGCAGCACCCCGTGTTCGTGCACCAATTTGTAATTACAGGTGTACATACTGTAGTTGTTTTATTTTACAAAATATGTTTTGCTGAAGCTACAAGTATTTTTGGGCATCAAATTTGTAGCTGTTGTCCTACAATTTGATATAAATACTATATGATTTTTACGTCAGCATACTTAATGTACTGTATAGAGAAATTTATCATTATATTGGAAATGTCCTAACAAAAATAACGTTCATTGCATTCAATCTTTAATTCAAGATTTATTCAACGATAAGCTTAAGGTGATATCAAATGGTTTTTTCGTGTGTAGTTTAGTTGACATTTTGAAATGTAAAATCAAGGTGATTTTTAATTAAATAATAATGACTTCGAACTTTTTTGAATAATAAGTTTTGAAATTCTTATAAAAAATGCCCGCAAAAATGTACCTTTAATAATTATTTTATATGTCTTATAAAAGTCGGCTACGTATTTCTCGTCGTATTTGGAAAGAAGGCAGATAATGAGGACATTGATGTTGTTGGGTTTAAGAATGCATTCCAAATGGTGATCACGTACAATGAAATATGATTTTCATCAGAGTTTTTCATGTTGTAACTCCATTTACTATTTATGATGTGGAAATGTTTTGGAAGCTTTCAGTTGTACAACCATCAATATTACGAATAATTCAGGTTTAAAAAGCCAATGCCAGGGCAGAAAGTAGAACATGATGTAAGTGGAGCGTTTTTCTTTTTGTCATCCAAATTAAAGGTGGTCATTCAAAGCTTATAGATTATCATCGTACTCTGTTGCTATAAAAAATAAGGCATTTATAGTTATGAGCTTGCAAAAGCTAACGAAAAACTATTTACGAACCTAATTCAATCTACAGGGAGAAGTCGGGAAATCACGAAAGCATAAATTTGTATGCAAAGTGCATTGAACTGCGAGGAATTGTTGCCTTTTTGCATTGCATTTTGTTTATAAGTCATCCAAAGAGTCATATTACTTTTAGTGGCTAATAAATAAATCCATAATCTAGTAAAATATCACGAGGTTAATGTTTGAAATAAATATGAATACACTTTGGCTTAAAATTAGTTCTGAAACAAATGAGTTTCCACAAACAAACCTTTTTAAATTACAAAAGACTGAATTACAGAACCGTTAATGTGTATTAAGTATATTATCTAGCAGCCAAATGGCATTTATTAAATACAACACCAGATATTTAAAAAAAATCAGTTCTAGTATCAGTTGTAAATTTCCCTAACAAAACCATAAGAAAACTATAAAATTTGCATAGATCTCCAAGTTTTATAGAACAGTTTCCTTTCAAACCTAAGTTTTGGCATACTAAAGGCAGTTCCACAAAACCATAACCATTTATTCTTCAATATTTTACTTTCCTCGTCCATCATTACTGACAAATAAAACATTGTTATAGCAATAACGAAAGTTATGCTACCAATTATTGGAAAAGCCCCGTAAAGTGTCCAGTGTAATTTACCCAGTGCCACAACAGATGCCGTAGTTCAAATAAGAGTTTTGATATATGTCATTTTATGTGTTAATGTAGACTCGAAATCCAATAACTCGTTTAACACAGGTACGATGTCTTTATTTACATACGTCGATGTAACAAAACTTCCAAACACAGCAGTTGAACATAAAAGTTGAACCGTTACCGCAAAACCTTGAAATTATTCGTCGGAAGCTTTTCGGATAGCAAATTGCTTGTAGAAGAATTTAAAGTCAACTTGGTGGCACATAGAATAAAACAACTGCTAAATTGATGTATTACCAAGGTTATATTGGTTTCTCGGTGGACCAACATTTAGATTTGATCACAGTATATATTGGGTCAAAATCTGAAGATAGAGTTGGTGATTTTCTGGTTAAAATCTAAAGCGAGGAAAACTAGTGGTGAGCACATGTTTCAGGTGCTCAAAGCTTTAATGAAACTATTTAACTAACACAAGGAGAGCTCTGATATAGTTATTCCTTTCCCTTATGAGTAAACTGGTAAAGTAATTCAGGTTTTAATAAAGACTTGTGTATTACTAATTTAAAGTTTTCAGAATACGTGGATTAAAAAAACTAATTCTAATGAAGCTTTAAGCTCAATGTCATTTTGAACGGAAAACGGTTTCACTAAACAAATCAGTTGCATTTTTTCCAAACGTATATTTAGTTGAAACCTTTTACTACGGTTAATAATTACAGGCAAAATACCTTAATCTACAAGCTTGTCTACGGAAACATATAAGACAAATGCTAATGGGAACGCTTCTTTTGTTTGCGAAGAAGCTCATCAAGGAGATAATTCAAGTATAATCATTCCATGTAGTTGAGTGATACGGACGGAACACATTTGACAAAAACATGTTCATTGGCGCAATAACGCACAAACACTTAAGGAAATTATTTCTGATATAATATAGCAGAAGTTAAACCAATCGTATAAAAAATCGTAACAAAATTTTTACGTTTATCCATATTTGTGTAATGATTTTTACGTGCTTAAATTTAGAAAAATATACAGCTAAAGTTGTGAAACATTCTAGAAATATACCCGAATAAGAAACTTCTGTTCAAATATCTTTCCTGTTCTAATATTAATATCCTTTAATGTTACAAATAAATCAATACCTGCTTGGTAGTAAACGCAAGTTATTGGCGTTCACCATAAAGTATGTAAACACAAATGTCGTTTAACGAAATGTTGCATTCATTCCTAAATAAAATACTTTATTAGGCGTCCAGTAACTTTGTGTGGTATTCTAAAAGTAAAAAATCTATAAACGTTTTCAAATACATTGAAGACAGTATAGCCAATAATGTATCAAAAATAAATGTGTATCATATTCTTCAACATTGTTTTATTGTCAGCACAATTAATTGAAGGCAATGAAAATTCAAATGCAACGGCCATTTATAAATACCATTGTGTATGTGGCCAGTTGAGCCTTTACTGAATTGTAATCATTAAGCGGTATAATTTTGAAACCCAGTTAGTTTTTTCAATTTTCTTTTTATTATTATTTCTCTTTATTTTTGACTCTTTAATAATTGTTGGTTACAATAATAATTTCATAACATGAAAGAGAAAAAAAAAACATGTCAATTCATTTTTATACATCCAGGACCAGGAGTGAAATATACCCGAAAGGACCGGGTTAGATGATTTGCATAGACTTGTCGAAAGTGAAATTACTGCTCGCCTACCGATTCCTTTAAAGTCTATCATTCATTTTTGAGCAAACATCATACTCGCATTTGAACGCCTAGAAAAAATAGAAAGAATCTGAAATGCATCATTATATGCCACTTGGACAGATCTAAACATAGCAGGCACATTAGAACAAAATACGATCATACAATATAGATTACTAAAAAAGTTTTGAAAATGTAAAAAAGGAAAGTTCTCTTTTTCTCCGTTGAAGCTCAGCTTTATCTCAGCCAAGAATTGCAAGCTTAGCTAATCTCCAAGATGGATAATGAAGCTGAAAATTGGTTGCTGTACTCGACAATGAGCGATGAACTGCAATGCAAAGCTATTCATGTTACATTCGCAGGAGTTTTCTTTGTTTCGTTTTAGCATTTGTCTGAATTTCACCCTTTCTCTTCCACCTCACCAGTTCAATAAAATAGCTAACCGTACATTTGCATGCCTTTCAACATGTTTACAGCTACTACTTTCTCCAAAATTGGAAAATGTGTTTAACTTTAAGCATTTTTATACAAAAAGTGGCCACAAAGTGTCAAAACTAATAATACTTTGAAGACGAATATTATTTCAATTTATAATGCCACACCTTTTGTTTAGCTAACATATATTTTATTTTTAATTCACAACTAATTACCATAAGTAAAGGTTGAGACCTTATAATTAACTGGTACTAGACATATTGCTCACTCACAAATTTAGCAACTTGATGCAAATTCAGAATTGGTTTTATAAATATATGTAAGAATTTTTGCATCAAGCATAATAACCTATTTAATGCTAGATTTTTCTTAAATTTATATCATGATTTAATTATGTATTGTTATAATTGATTTGTCGAAAAAATGAATAGGCAGAAATAAAATGGTTTGACAGTTAAATATCATACAATAGTGTGCTAATGAGATCTATTAAAATATTTTAGGTTATATGAAGATTTTAAACACAAAACTTCAACAAGAAAAGCACATCGAGCGAATCAAACATAGAAGCCTATGTGTCTGTGGTTTTAAGACGTAAATTAACACAAAGCAATAATAATTTTAGCCAAGACAAATACTTATAAGGATAAAATTAGGTGAGATATGAGACCTAATTGCTTCACTAATTATTCAAAAGCAATAAGCTCACAGTTTGATCAATAACAAACCCTTCTACCGCCAATGGAGTCAATCTATCCAAAAAGTTGTTTCCCCCAAAATACATCTTCAAAACAGGGCAGGATCTTAACCACCGTCTAAGCCATGGATTCTTCCTTACCTTTGGGTTAGAATTAAGTTTTTCAAGCACTACCGTAGAAACGTTAAATACATCAGCCAATATGCCAAACATAAAGATAACATTGCAAAATGTTACAATCATACACTCCGCATACAACAAACTGTACCCTAAAGAATCATTCGCATTTCGACCAGAAATCAGTGAAATAGTGTTGTATATGCAAACAGTCTCTATGGCCATAATGCAAGGAAAAAGAGCTCCAATCATTAAACGGGAATAAGTTAGACGGTACTGAATAACCATAACTTGAAGTTGCCTGTAGAGTAGAGTTGTTCTTCGTCTCAAAGTATCTTGTTTTAGGATGGCTTCACTCATAAGTATGCTTTAAAACAAACAATGTAAAAATTTAAAGTGATATTAAAAATAGACTTATCCAAGTATGTTTATTTAACTTACTTTCCAAATTCGGCGATATATCTACGAAAACAGTGGCCCTGCATTATGCATTCCCAGGAAACCTGAAACAGCATTCCAACTAAGAGCAAACTCCAGTTAAAATAGGAAACTAAAATGATCCCAATTTTAGTTTAAATTTCTGCAACAGTCCAAGTGGGACTTAGTGATGTTCCAAGCTTATTTTCAATGCATAGATCGCTCATCCAGTAT
>JAQFZH010004204.1:0-12335 GCA_034695485.1 Entomobrya nivalis
GAAAAAATAAACAAATTCATAATATCTCGTTTCACAAAAAATATACAATTATTGCGAACGCAATTTATCTACGCACAACATAAGGAGTAAATGATAGTACTCCTTGCTAGACAAGGAGAGTAAGGTGTATAGTGTTCTGTGTTCTATGAAAAAATGATTTACGCAGCAGAGCATATCATTGAATTGAATCGATGCTCATTAAAATTGACTCGCAACATAATACATTTTTGTGGAATATGGCAATTTTTTTGCGACAAAATATTGTAAAACTGTAATGTTATTGCCGCTAAGAATCCGTTTTTAAAAACACAATTCTTGTAATTTTAGATATTATCCGAAGCCCTGAAGATGAATTGGCTCGACTATTCCATTGCCCAGCAAAGAGAGATTCCACCTACAGTTCCATGTCAGACACAAGTAGTAGCAGTACCTACGATTTGTCAGGGTCGTCTCAAAGGTTGACAAGTAGTGGGAGAGAAACCTCAACCGCTAATACTTCTCCAGTTACAAACATGACAACACCAGAAACCCCAAGCACAGCTTCACAAAGTCCTGACTTTACACCTGGAAATAATATAATGGTAGTGGTAAGTGGAACAGGCGACAACTCAGGGGTTAACACTCAGCAACAGGGTGAAAGTCCAACTTTCTCCTCGACTTCCACGGTGACTGCGTCAGACCAATCAACATCCTCGGTATCTACCACGGATACCAACAGTTCTGCCCAACCGCAAAATAATAACCAAAGAGCTGCAGCGGCAGCACTTGCGGCTGAAGCTGTTGCTGCTGCTAATCAGCGACAGAACAACCACTACAACACCATTGCAAATAGTAACATTCGTCAGCCATTTTTCACATTTGCGCTCAAGTACGAGGAGGACAACAACTTAGTCCGCATTGACTTCATTGTAAGTTTCCTACTTTCAGTTTCAGCCATAATATTTATCAAGACAAATCAGACATCACTTACCACAAACAATACCAGTCACCAATGCATTTGCACAATTACAAACTAGTGGCAATAATAATAGGGTGTCAGACGAGTTATTAGTTTTGACATGCAAGTGACAGCTTTCACTACTCAAACAATGCATAGTAGCCATATTTTTACTCGCCACTAAGTACCAAATTGCAAATAGAATAACTAAATGAAACCACTGTAAAGGACTTATTTGTTGTCAGGCTTAGCATCTTAATTTTTTATGTTACGTGAATCAAACAATAACGAATTTGACATTTCCATTTTCTTTAGATGTATTTTCAGATCAAACCGTATGAAATAGTATGATGTATTTTAGTCGTAAAGCATAACAACATTATCTAAAACAATTTTGTGCGAAAACCTTTTGGTGAAAACATCCATATTTATACGCACATTGGAATTGGAGAATGAAAATATTTACTAAGTCTAGTTTACTAGATTTTTTTCAACAGAATTTCTTACACCGTATTTTATTAAAGGCAAGGGTTTATTCATCAACGGAAACGGAAAATTTGATACCATTAATTTATATTGATTTAATTAAAAGTAGTGCAAAGGCGTGGTTGCATGAGAATGTCCATTAACTGTATTTTAATTGTACTTCCGGACGTTGGTTTGCCTCTTTTGAATAGAAAATCAGACAACCTTGCGTCCGACTCTTGATTTGCAAAATAAAATTTGCCCACACATACATATGCCGATAAAATTCCAGAGATTATAGCAGTATCAATTGCAATCACGTGACACAGCAAAATCCCATTAATATGCATGTATTTTGTGCTTTTTCCGATCCATTTCCTCAGACAATGACAAGTGACATCGACATCTTTCTACATTCAAAAGTGGCAAACCGATTCCGGAAGTCACTCAATAAACTTATACTATGTCATCTTTGGTTATCATCATCACCATCGTTACACATGCTTGGCTTGCGAAAAACACGGGATAATGGCATGGATATAGAACACCTTCGAGTTACGCCCTCTTAAGTATTCAGATTTTTATTAATTCTGGCTCTTGGTAATATAACCATGCAATAATGATCGTATGTACAATTTCAGCTTTTTATTTGCTTGCTGAGATTAGTTTATAGCAATAAATGTTACTAGAGCATGTATACAAGAATTGAAATGATTTTCTCTTTACTTTCTTAATACTTTACAGCCGAATAAACAACAAGACTTCTATAGAAAGTATGCTTGCTTGCAATCCGGTAAATATTCATCAAGGCATTACTATACAATTTATCAGTAAATTTATAATCGTAATGTAGTCTTATTTATATCTGAATTTGAATACTGCACTCTGCAATAATTATGTTGATAAAACATCTTAGTTGATAATAAGTCTCGTCTCCCGAGACTTAAGTATCTCTGGATATGAAAGTAAATCACTGCGTAGTTTCTGTCAATATTTTGGCGTGGAAAGCAGAAAATGAAATCAAGTAGGGTATCATATGTATGCCAAGCCAAGCCATATGCCTACATACACCCCCAGTGCAGTGGCTTGGGACATGGCTGAAAGTTTTTCCACCACTCCATACTCAAAATGCGCATCACATAGCTGGTTATATTTACACGGATCATTTCCTTTACGCGTAGATTTTATGCGTAGGTGTCGTATAATGATTATTTACAACAATCCCAATCGCATTAGCTGAATTTCTCGTTTCGTTTAACATTGTTGCTAGAGATTAAGCAAGAAATTTTCTGTAATGATTGTACTTCAGCTAGCTATCTATAAAGTAGAGTTACACAAGTACCGCATATCGAGATAAAATTAGACTTGAAGAGTTTTATTGTTACCAACAAAAAATGTTACAGCGAAGGGCGAAGTAAACTGTAAATTTGAAAAATTAAAATAGCAAAATGCTTATAAAGAAGTTATGGCATTTTAAAACATAAGTATTTTCAAATTTTTACAAACATAATTTGCGGTTTCTGTTGAGAAATTGTTTCTGACCACTACGAAAGAATTGGCCTTGCTTCAAATGCCGGCTTTTCGCAATTTAATATCAAAATGTTGCGTTGGTCTGGTCCGTATTTTTCAAGATACGTAGAAAATAGAAGAATAAAAATAAAAATAACCTTTAAAATGCCTAAGTATTAAATTCGAGTTGTTTACTCATTTTGCTAGAAAGTTTCTCTGATTACATTTTTTAAGCATTTGAATTGAAGTAACGTTACCTTGATTGCTACACTTTCCCTCATACTACTTAAATATTTAATCCGATGTAAAACCATGTAAATTTGTAAATACCTATGTATACATAGAGCAAACTGTAGTTTATCATCATCCTTCTCTAAACAGGGAAAGGGAAGTGCAGAATAAAGTACATTTTTATCACAGATACTCTTTTATCAAAACAAGAGGTCGTTAGCTCATGTATCGTTTGTGCAAACATGTTATGCAATTTACCCAACCGAATTCTTCTCGTTCCCCCATTATTCACTAGTATAATAGAAATAGAAACGGTGTTATTTTTCTGTTTATATCTAGCTATCTGATACAAGTGTAATGAAATGAAGATGCGATGGATAAAAAACACTGTTGTTTTGATTACAGTAATGCTACATTGCATATGTAGATTATGAATCCACATTACATTCCATACATTATACTTGGTATAATAGGAAGCACACCTGGAAAAATCAGTGTATGAGTTTTAAAAAATTGTTTTACTTTTAATGAGCAGCCTACTGACAAAAGGCTCCCGTTTAAATTGTATTCACTACTTATATTTGAGGATAATGACAAAAATCGGATTATTATTATTTTTACTTCCTGTTTTTCTTCTATTTTCCAAGATTTTCCAGCATAAACAAAATACTGCAACGTCTATCATACTTTTACAAGATTGACAATGGTGTTGTTATAATCATGAGATTCTCGAAAAATTCAGTTGCTCACACATCACCAATTTCCGCTCACGTCAACGCGCAACATCCGTCATGGTTGAAAGGACCCAATTTTAATTAATTTCCCTTGTCTTACCTAAATATTATACGGGCTTTCCCCTTTTGTCGTATTCAACCTTCCAAGAATGCATATCTGACGCTTCACTTGACGTTTCAAGTTTATGGTTACCTAAACTTTTTCCGTTCATACATATAAGACACTTTAGTGTGCCTGCTCATCCACAATACGTCAATGTACGTATATAATTACCACATGCCATGTAATTCATTGACATTTCAACTTTAATAACATAACTAAATGTATACGTACGTAACACTTATATGCACTCGTTAATTGGCTACATTCACAACTAAACTGGTTGTTTCATAAACAGCATAAACATGACAAAAGACAGCACACTAATGAGATTACCTTATTAAAATTATTTTTCACAGGAGGCAAGAAATCTTCCACTTCGAGAATACGTTAATCAACCTTGTGATATATTTTTCACACTGGAAATCCAACCAAAGAACCCGAACTCCGGGAAACCTGATGCAATGCGATATAGATTTGTGACGAAGACTCTGAAGAAAGCAGCAGATATTTGTGACTTCAGTGAAAAATTCTTGGCGCAGCTCTCCAAATCCAGCTTGAAGGTATGTAATAGTCGCTTATTGTTAACGGAATAAGTGTTTGTAACGAAATACTGTTTATAACTTTCTTTACGTGTGTGAAGTTTTTGTGCTTTCATCTTAAAATACAAAAGTTACACAATTGCACATAAACTGTGTTTTCTTCGGCATGTGTGACTTCAAGTTGACATGATGACATAACCAAAGAATCTCGAAAAAGTAAAGCTTGCAATTTCACCTTTCTCGCTTTTGAAGTATTACATATATGCAATATTCAACAAAAGTATTGTCGTACAGTCGAACAGTATATAGAATATTAATATCCATCATTAAATTCAAATTGTTACTTTCATGTGAAAAATGCTTTACTTTTCTTTGTGTTGAATTGATCCACCCACTTGCTCTTCCAGTATAACGAATATTGAATATGAACCTCTCTCTCGATCTCGACTTAGTGAGATATTTGTGAAATTCTAATAATCATTATTTTCCAATTACAGAATTATTTGATCCGCTTCAGTGCTTTTGATCAGGACAAGCACGGGAATCCTACCGAGTTGGGATCGACAACGCTGACATTTGATGACTTCAGAGATTTTACTGTGCAAAAGCTCATCTTGAGTTGCTCTCTCCAGGAGCCCATTATTGTAAGTGAAAATTAAAAATGCATTGAATAAAATTGCTTTTGTACGATATATGCTTTTATCATTTTATATCAAGTAGAGTACAGATGAAACTGGAAATTTTCTAAGCTAAAAACGCATTCAAAAATAATTGTTCTTTTTCTCAGAAAGTAACAAACTGATTTTCATAATGAAAGTTTCGTTAATGTTCAGCCCCTTTCTCCACTGAGAGCTACATAAGTAGAACATCGTTTCTTTTGTAAATTTGTATTGAAATTTCTACGAATGGTTTGTTGTATAAACTTTTTGAGGTCTCAATCAGTCTTGAAGTTTTTGATATGGGGTTTTAAAATCCTTGCTTTTATTTGCTTACGCTTACAATGCATTAGTGGATTCAATATAATACCCACATGTTCGTATTTATAAACGATTTGATATTTTCAAATGCTAAATCTTGAAGATAAGTATTTGGAATTGGAAATCGTGTTTTCGCCAGCATTAAAAAACAAGTGCATCATCGGATGGAAACGAGAAAAGCATACGTCTGTTTTAACCTTTTTTATGTACGCTTGTTTACAAAGAAGCTTAAGAAAATAGGGTCAAGTACACACCCACATTGCAGTTCATTCAGTTAACAAGCACTGCACTGATAAATCGAAAGTATTTAAAAAAAAAATAAGCCGACCACTAATTGAACGAATACTGCTTTTTCATCTAACCTCTGTTTTCCATTAAATGCTTTTTCCTTTTACTACTCTCAACTTTCCCCATCATCAGCCATCTTCTATAAGGACGTGTGGGGGTAGAAAGTATCTGGATTGTAATCTCAACTTATAGTCTGTTTTGAAATAAAATTATCAAAGAGTGGTGGTGTACAAAGTAAAAGTTTGTTGAATTAATTTAATGGAGCCCATTAATGTTATAACGGCATTGTTCCAGTTTTGCCCTTTAGGTGTTTTCTTTTCATGTAAACTACTTGAAGGATATCAGACTTGCGAATAGAACAAGAAAGATACTTCTATTCGGTTCTTTGTGAACGGAACAGATTTTTCTTTGCTTTGATGGCTTAACTAAGATCACGTGGAATTACGATTCAGACACATCGCACTATTCCTACGAGAACTTCTACTGCGTTTTCAAATTTTCTTTAGGTCTTTCTCGTAATTACGTGTATTTCATTTAATATTATTACAAACAAAATGTTTCTCATTTCAACTTGAAATGCTTGTCTTTTTTAGAAATTGAAAATATGGCTATTGTGTAGAAGAGTTAATTTATATTTCAATACATAACTGATAGTGTACTATTTATTGACTATATATACTTCGAAGCACTAAAATAAAAATGAACAATGAATTGCTGTGTGTTTCTTATTGAATCTTTTATTGGATGTCAGTATTGTAAAGATGTTCATTTTATTTAATTGACATTCTTCATATTTTATTTCTTTGTAGAAACATGGAGAAGTATTGATTGGACTCTGTTATCTTCCTACGGCTGAAAGAATGTCAGTTACAATCGTAAAGGTGACTAACCTGAATCCCTATTTCAACCAGGGAACCATCACGAAGCAAAGTAAGTAATTTCCTTTTTCTTAAACCATTTATATGCATTGATATGCAATATGCATCTATTCAAGATAGCAGGCAATACAATAATTTTACCTTTAACTTCCACAATGTGCGTACGTTGTACGTAAGCCATTAAAGTCTATATATATTTTAGCGCAGCTTAGCTTGTCCACTAACGTTGTATAGCATAACCCCTTGTCTCACAATATCTTTTAAACCCCAAAATTGAGGTCGGCTAGCTCTTTTGTAATAAAGAACAGAAGAAATGAATCTAAAATAGTCTATTGCAGAATAGCGCTGTTCTATAACAGTTTTCTCTTTCTTCCTTGTTTAAAAAATATTCACGGTTCACTTTCACCGCATACCGTATTTTTTTTTGGCTTTGAATACAAATGCATAATAGATTTATTCTAAACCTCTTGTTTACTTTGGCGGGTATGATATACAACATCACAAGACTGTTTCAGAATTTGTTAACCTTACATAAAAGGTGCCCAGTGCTCAAGGCACATTAAAATGGTTGAGTATCATGGGAACCCAAACGTCTGAGTAAACGGAAATGAGAAATTTTTCAATGAGTTTTAACATGTATTCTTTATATCCTGTTTCTAGGCATTTGCTACGTCCGACTGCTACTTTTGCGAGCTGACACGGGCCGTGTCCTAAAAAAGAAGAAAACAACATTTCAAAAGCTGACCGGTGCAAATGGAGAAAATCCAGTTTTTAACGAAACTCTAGTATTCGATATGCCACCAAATGAACTGATTCAAACAGTGGTACTAGCCCTTGTATGTTTTGCAGATAAGCCACCAGGTCCCAAACATCACAGAAGTGATGCTGGTCCTAGTATGTACCATCAATACCAGCAACAATGTGCGTCAATACCTTTCTACGACGACTCACTTTTCCATTACTCTGGTAATCTGAGTAAAGGCAAAATCGCAAGCGCTCTGAAACGAAATGAATCAACTCATAATGGTTCCGGAACGGGTGTCCTGCGAAATCCAAATCCCAACACTGGCGCATCAAATTCGGAGCGACAAAACGATAGTCCCATTAGCGACTCTTCAGCAGAAAATCGTCATAAGAGTTCTAAGGGGCATAAAGAAAAGGACGTAGTTGTTGGAAAAGTAGCTTTCGGTTGTTGCGTCAAAAATCCTATTGGTAGGTTTCATTGGGAGAAAATGGTATTGCAGCCAAGGACGGTTGTTAACGAATGGCATTATCTCAAATAAGAAAACTTTTGAATACGCTTCAAAAGTAAAAGGTGAAACTAGTGAGAGGGAGTAAGAAGATGAGATGGAGATTACATTTTTATAACATACAAACAAGCATACGAACGAATTGCTCCAATCGCTTCCTTCCTACACGACACGGTAGATCGCGAGAAACTTGGGTTGGCGTATTAAAACAAACTGAAATTGATTGCTGAAGTAAATTGGCTAAATCAAGAATTACAGATAGACTTTTTCTCATTAAGAGAGGAATTAATATAGTTTTAATTCGTACGGTAAAATTAACCGTTCCCCCCCCCCAAAAATGAGGATACTGCAATACTTCGGATATATGTAGGAATTAGTAATCTTGTACCTGTGTATTGCCATTATATACCTGATTATGTGGCTGTTAGTTTGCCTCCATATCATTTTTTGTAAGTGGATGCTTGTGAGAAAACCCAATTTCCCACAGTTATTGTACGTTAAGCTTTATTACGACGGTTCTATTTAACGAGGTACATACGTAGTTTAAAGGAAAAGTCTCCGAAAAATTAGCCAATTTAATACAAAGTGCGAATGCTCTATATTGTTATCCATTAAGAATTTATATCCACTTTTAAAATTCATATCATAAGATTTTAATTTCTGGCAGGCAATGTAATGTTTAAAAATCGAAATGGGAAAACTTACTATGAATGTGTGTTCTGTCTAATTATGAATTAAGCTGATAATCTGTCCCATTGAATTGTGAATTGTCTAAAAAATCATTTAATTTTTGGGAGTACTTGGTATGGACAATAAAGTTGGAATCAAAGAGCTGTACCGGTGTCTACTGTTTACAATTAGTGATTTCAATGGCATTGGACTTCAAATATTGCTTTGGTTTTTAGTAAGCGAGTAATTCTTCATTCTTACAAAATACGAGAGTTAATGGGGTATACTGGGACGCTGTAACACAAGCTTGTTAGGAGTTAGGTAGGATTCTTTATAAAGGAGTGTTGTGTACTTCTTTATTAATCGTGTAGCATTCCCATTGTCATGGCATGCATCCGATAGATAATAAGCTTAGATTAGTATTTAGTAAGTAATTAGGATTGTAAAGTAGATTAGTTAACTGTTTGTACATCGGCCATAAAAATGGTGATTCAAATCAAAAGAATCATGTTCAATTATTGTATGTGTGAAGAGTTTGTGTTAAAATGTAATTAGTAAATATATAACAATTACTGTAAATCCTTTTAAGTTTTAGCATGTATGACGTAGAAAACTCGATATCACTGAGGTTATTAAATCTGTTTGTTTATTAACCTAAGTCTGAAGTCATTTTATGAATATGTATTATATGTACGATTTCTTACTGTCCACTCAAACAAATTTAACAAAGAATCTTACTACAGAAAACCAATCCAAATTTGAAGTAAAGGTGTTTAATTTTCCTATTGGTTCGCACAATATTTTACTATTGAAATCATGTGTAAAATTGTTAAAAATAATTCAAGTTAATGTGAACGATAAAGTGTCAATTATCATGTATGTATCATGGAAACAATAAAATGCTTTGAACAAATATATGATTTCATTACTGAAGATTTGCTACTTGGAAATGATTTTGAAAAATAACATGCAAACCAGAAATTTCAAAATGCTTGCATTTTCAAAATATCAAAAATGATTTAACCCTCCATAAACCCATAGTAACAAAATCGTTTTAGTCAATTACACTGCCACACGGTTTCACTTTCCACACACTGCAGTTGAGTTTCAGTCTCAACCGTCCCAAGCAAGCCATGTATCATTTTTCTAATATTTTATAACTTGTTTCGAATTATGAGTACGATAAAAGCTGCAAACAATTCGATTTATTTCGATCATTTCAGTTTACCAACTTTGGTATCTACATCTCTCCAAAAATTCTTCACAGATATTCCAGTTATTGGATGACGAGAAAATCCGGGTAATACATTTAATTTCATGCTTACATTTGACAACACCAGGTAAGTTGAATTAATAGGTTTGGGTGTTTGATGAAACGAAGGAGAGCACTGGCACTGAGCACTAATCATTATGCACTAATTAAAATGATTATTTCATCAATGACAAATAATGTGAATTACTGAACACATTACTAAAAAACTTGAATAATATTTATACAGTTTTAATATTCACCCAAAAAAATAAACTACTTGCATAAACTGATGATGCATATTTCATCAAACTGATGAATGATGTATTTACGGCAAAAATACCCTATGTCTTAACTTACAGACTAAAACTTACAATGCAAATTAACTGACAGAGTTTTTGAATCTTTAATTAATACGTTTAGATGAAGGCTAATGATATATAAAGATAACTACTACGAATTGTCTGTTCTGCGAAAACGAAGACACTTACAGTTTGCATAAGTAAACATTAAACATTTGAAAATTGAAAACGCCTTTCTCCATGAAATCATTAAGACTAGTCTTTAATTGGTTTTAATACGTCGTGTATCTTGAATTACTAACATAATTAGCTATGGATCTGTCTTTGCTTCCTTTTGTCCAAAGGCAGTAAGCCGCTGCTACACCGAACCCCACAGCTCCTCCAAGGGCGCACCTTTTCAGTCCAGCTATAATGAAATTAATTTGATACAGAAATATAAGTCTCACACGAAAATTTACAAACACGTATTTAAAAGGATATTAACTAACCAGTTGATTTAAAAAGGAGTCCAGTAGCAGTGGCAGCTGCTAGCGTATTCACGTCATCGTCCGTTTCTCTGTACCAACTAAGAAAGCATCCGAAACCTGAATACATAAGGGCAGCTACTCCCAATGCATTTGCTGAGGATGCTCCTTGTTTTCCAACATAATTTAGGAGCCTAAAAAAGATTTTTTAGAATAATCATCATAACACAATAGTTTTAAGACATGCATATGTACGATTTTTATGTTCATTTTTCGTACTGTGTCCTTCTAACTCTTCCAATCTGTCCTTGTGTATCTTTAAAACCTCTGTAGAGACCAGCAACACCTCCGAATCCAGCCCCTAGAAGTACTGAACTACCAATTGTTCCAAAGGCGAATTCAAATCGACCTCTTTGTCGCCCGGCTCCTTCTGGAAGAATGAATTCTGGTTCCGAACTGAGATAAGGATCAACGCTTAAATACGGCGATAACTTAGAAGCTCCGCTGCTATAAACTGTAATTTCAATAAATATAAAAACAACGATTAGAATTTTTACATAGTGAATGCGGATAGTATATTATATACTGGTTGAGTTTTATCGGTCAACATCAATTCAAATTTTCAATACTGTCTGATTAGTGATTAAACTGATGAAGCCCATCGCAAAGTAAGATATTTCTCCACATAATTCAAACTTGATACACCCTTTTTCTTTTAACAACTTCAAAATAAAAAGTAAATGTATACAGAGCTCACTGTCGGTTACACATTTAAAAGGTACCACTGTTAAACTAGCAGACATCCAGATAAACTTCAACCCTATATTTAAATGTTATTATCCATTTAACTAACCTGATACATTCATAGAAGGGTCCTCCGGTGTATACGAAGGTCCATACATACTTAATAGATTTTTTAAAGACGTTCCCTCTTTCTCCATATTATCGTTTGAATGAGGATAGTCACCTGAAGACCCCGTCCTGACAGATTTTAATTGAACAGATATTCAAAAACAAAAACCAATTTATAATAATAACTCAGCTGACCGCTAGCTACTATTACTGAATGACTAACAAACAAGCAATACGAAATGCAATGCTTTTAGATTAAAATAGCACATCACATCACACATACACATGTGGCCTTTTTGCACCGCACTTGTTTGTAACACACCCGTTCCACAGATACGAATGATTGGAATGGTTATCTATTAAATTGTGCTTATCAGGAGTACTAAAAACTAGCAGTGAATTTAGAGGTTCTAAAGAATAATGTTACTCATTTGAAAATTAAGCCAAGATCAAGATACACATGGAGTGGTGTGGTGGACATGAGATGTGAGATGATGATTACGTCACACATGGA
The DNA here is from genome assembly GCA_034695485.1 of Entomobrya nivalis. Taxonomy (NCBI): domain Eukaryota; kingdom Metazoa; phylum Arthropoda; class Collembola; order Entomobryomorpha; family Entomobryidae; genus Entomobrya; species Entomobrya nivalis. The sequence continues at coordinate 11,962 of JAQFZH010004204.1, forward strand.
TAATGGTGGAGCGGAGCAGAGTGCGACTGTGGTGTGGTGTGAGTGTGAGAGTATCTTACTACCACACATGCATTGTGTTGAAAATGGGATGAAATTGATGTAACTGATGAAATCTTAAATCGCCGTCACAAATAAAAACGCCCACATTCATGAAAATCAGAATAATTCCAGTTAAGTTCGGTCGCAGGATATTCAGTCAATTAATATGCAATAAATTAACTCACACAAACATCAAAAGCAATTACAAAATTAAAGGGTATTTTTATTAACCAATTAACTTAGAACTACTAACAAAAGTAATGGCAATTAGCCAGTTAAATATTTTATTTAAGTGCTGTTATACAGCTTGTACGACAAGACTACCTTGAAGGAGA
>JAQFZH010004205.1:0-12333 GCA_034695485.1 Entomobrya nivalis
CATACATATTTGAACCATTACAGATTTGACAATCCGGCGTCAGTGTCCGAAACACCGACAAGACAGCTAACGTACAATTACCTGGTAGCGATGAACGTTTGGCTGCTTCTCTTTCCCTGTGATCTCTGCTGCGACTGGACTATGGGGACAGTACCTCTAGTGGAGTCTTGGTGGGACCCCAGGAACCTGGTCACATTAGCCACCTACGCTGTTATCTTTAGTCTCGCTCACTCCGCCTTGTCGCGAAGCACGGATAGGCATTCCAATTTGATACTATTCGTAAGGGAAAACCATTTATTTACTTTATTCTAGAATGAAATTAAATTAGTGTCAGAAGTGTATTTAATTACTTCTCCTTTGATGCATCATTTAGGCTCTGTCACTGATTGTCTTTCCATTTCTACCCGCCTCCAATCTCTTTTTCCCGGTGGGCTTTGTGATTGCCGAGAGAATACTTTACGTGCCATCAATGGGTTTTTGTCTATTGGTTGGCTACGGATGGACCCGTGTATATTCCTCACAAAAGTAAGTAGAATTCCAGGTGCCTTGTCAAATACAATTTGTCTGTTTCCTTTCTCTGATATTTATTATTATACATTGTTTTCCATTAGATCCCGGAGAAAGTGGTGCTGGCTCTTCCTCGCATCCCTTCTCCTCATCCACGGGACGAAAACCCACGAGCGAAACTTAGACTGGGAGTCAGAATACTCAATCTTCATGGCCGGACTTCGTGTGAACCAGCGGAACGCCAAGCTGTACAACAACGTGGGTCATGCCTTGGAAAGCCAAGGGAATTATGAGGAGGCTCTTTATTACTTCCAGAAAGCTGTCAGGTTGGTACAAAACATACTTTTTGTCTGTTCTGCTATTCTCCTCTTTTGCCATACTGCTATATTGTATATCTTAATACCTATATACTTTTCTGCACATTTAGTAGGTTGAAGTAAAAGCACATGACACAAGTGCATTAATTAAAACTACTAGTCTTCTAATCCTCATCCAACCGAATCTGACAGCTTGAAAAACCCTCAAGACTAAAAAGAAAAGCTAAAAAATAAACTTTCTTTTCAGTTTTTTTTCTTCGTCTAAAAATTGGTTATTATCTATCCACATCAACCAGTCCACTACCCCCACCAAACAAAGTAGAGTGTGTGTGTTCACTTCACTTTCTCATGTACCTACGTAGCTAGCACCATACCCGCTTGAAAATATCACCATACCTTTCTTCTCTGTACATTTTCACTTCCTTCCGCTGATAATGATGAATCCCTTTTTTTCTCTCTGCACAACTATCTCTTCATTTCCTTACTGCCCTCCTCGCATCTTTTTCTTCGTAAAAAAAGAAGCTGGCGTAACAAAACTTTGTCCATGAATCAGTTCCGTTGTTGCTCTCATCTTAACAGTTTCTCTTTTCCCTCTCGGTATCCTATTTTTTTCGGTTTCGCTTTTTGCTTAACTTGACTTTATAGCTTTAGAGCTTATTCATGGTAATGGACGGAGGAAATCAGTAAAGAGAGAGAGGTAGAAAAAGAGGAAAAAAATGTAAAGATAAATCAGTGGATCAATGATTCCACTTCCTGGTCCATCCCATAAATTCTCATTTTTTTCCTGTGTACACACACACCAAACACACTGTTTGTGTCTCGTTTTCCTCCCATTATTGTCGTTGTCGTCTCTCTGTACACTGTACACTCTCGCGACTTTCTAGTCAACAAGACTTTAATGCTGATCCACCATTCAATGCTTATTGCTAACCTTCCCCGGACTCTCTTTACAACTTACCCTTATTATAATTCCACCTCACATCATGACATGTACACAGTATCATCGTCATCATCACTGCTAACTAACAAGCAACTTTGCTACTTTTTTTAGAAATACTGAAAAACTTTTTTGTACCCAAAAATATTAACTGTTTCCTATTTTTAACGGTTAAACGAACTACAAGCAACGCAAGTTAGTTTAGAATTTTTTTCTGGGAAGGGATCGTGAGAGCATCATCATCTACTTTATAATGTGTACATTGTCATACATAAATTCGCTTATTGCAATCGGAAAGGCTAACAACTTTTTTTTTCACAGGATAATAACTTGGATATATCCTGTTAATGAAGGCAAGTCAGTTTTGCTTGCTGCCATGTTTGCACTTTTTCTCTCAAGAAGTTCTGTTTTTAGTGAAAAAATACACACAGTTTCTCCCAACAGATGAAAGGGATAAAAAAGGAGTCGTTTTGCAACAGTAAAAAAATTATTGCAATAAAATTTATTATGATGATGATGGTGATTGAGAGGAGTTTTTTTATAGTGAGCAGTAAAACTATTTCTCTGGAGGCTGTGGCTTGCCTGCTGAAGAGAGAGAAGAGAAGCTTTTTGATTTTTCACATGACTGCCTTTCCCTCACTTTTTTTGCCTTCTGTGCTGTCAGCTGAATAATTTTTCAGTGGAAAATCCTTCTCACGTATTTCTCACCAAAGTAGAAAGTGTGAGAGCACTATATATTTTTTATTAGTTGGAGGTGAAAATGAGTTATTTGTTGGTAGAGTTGGGGTAGTAGAGTTTTAGTTTTGTTGAATGGCAAGACATAGATTAGTTAGTTAGTTGATATCAAGCTCTCTTCCACATAATAATATTCCAATTCAGCAAACACACTCATATAAAAATATACACTAAAGTTAAGTTACGTAATGACAGGATAATAAAAATAAAATGGAAAAGTTTTTTTTACAACGTTTTTGAAAGGTGAAAGTTTATTTATATGAGAAGAGTTTTTATACATGGCTGCATACAAGATAAATTCCTGTCAAGGGAAAAGTCAGTAGAAATCACGGCACAAGTCAATCATCATGTGAGAGGGTACGAGGAAATAAATAAAAATGTTCGGGTTGGGATAAATTTTTGAAAAACTGTTTGTATGAATTTGTTTGTTTGTCTATATTCGCAAAGCGTAATGAAATATTTTAACGCAAGCTTTAAAAAAGCAATTAACGATCGCCGCGTTATTCACAGGCAGTAATGATGACGATGATTATTATTAAACTTTCTTAAAGTTTGGCTCCACTTTTAGCTTGATATAAAGACAAAGATACATAAAAACGAAAAATTAATTTAAATCTAGCTTTAGGATATAAATTTCACGGTAAACCCAACACACATTTTTGTAGCCTCGGAGCGATAATCAGTGAAAGCTTTTCTCGTTTTCGCTCTCATTTTTCATCTTTTCTCGTCTTCCGGCATCTCGTCTTCATTTTCAAATATCATTCGTCATTGCTTGCAACTCCTCCTTGTTTTCTTTACGTTTCGTAAATAAAGTTAAAAAGGTTTGGTAAGTAATTACAGCTTTTTCTCTCTAGTTTTAAATGCCTTTTTGGGTTTCATCATGAGGACGAAAACAGAATTTGTAGCAAAAAAAAATCTCCCCTTGAAATAAATGTGGAAGAAGCTTAAACATTTTTTGTAAAGAAAAGGACGACTCTTTGTCAGATCGAAAATGGAAAAGATTTTTCTTGTTGGAAGAAACTGGAAATAATGGGGAATTTTTTGTCTGCGGGAAAATGAAAAATGTATTTGTTGTCTCTCATTTGGAAGTAGTGAAGTCACAAGAACGTTTATTAGTTAACGACTGAAACTTGAGTGTAACAAGAATGAGTGACTTGGAGGAAGAGAGCAAGTCTTTTTTTACTGAGGAAAGACAGTCAAGAAAAAAAAGATGCAATGCAGGAAAAGGATTTTGATTAATTATGGGAGCCCATCCTAAATTCCCTCATCTTGGAAAGCATTCAGATTTCTTTTGAATAGGGGAATGCCAAGACGAAGAAGAAAATGAATGACGTTAAAAGTAAAGATTAGAGCTACAAACGCTTCTGCTGTCATCATCAAGAAAAAAACTTGCTATTTTACCAAATGGGCTTGTTCGTAAAGTTGTTAAGGAGGTGTGTCTTCTTTGCAACATCCCTTTTACCTTTCCTTCGAGGGGGAGGATTTATGTTTTTAGTTGCGGAATAGCAAAGAAAATAAATTTGTAGAGAAAATAAGTTTTTTTGTTACTTATGCCATTATATTATTTATGGCACTACAATTTTTATAGGGGCAGAGGGGAAACTGCTAAAAAGTAAGATTTTTTTGCAAGTTCATCCACTTTTTTCTTGGGTCAAGTCAGGCAAAGGTTGTTAGTATTTTACGAGGATGGAATAAATATGCGAATAAAGAAATGAAGCAGGACAATTGCAATACTCTCTTATTTTGCTCAGTTTAATGATCCTGCTTGGCCATTGGCTATTGAAAGTGTGGAGAGTAGTGGAGGAGTTATCACTGCAAAAAATATATAATATTGCAAGTGTGCTGAGCAAGCGGAACAAACGGACAAGTTGTCCAACAAATTGTTAAGGGAGTGAATGTAGCAAATAAAAACGGGTGGTGTAAGGAAAGGAAAGATGCTCATAATTTTTCGCATTAAAAGTACATATACCTACACACGTGTGTATACAAAAAGGGATATATTTATGTATGTATTTATGGAGGGGACAATGAAGACAGTAATGATGACACTGTGGGGACACTAAATTGTAATAGGAAATGGGGAGGGAGGAATAACGATGACAGTGGTGGTGGTCGGAAATGAGCCTATTTAACTCTCTTTATGACGACTGAATTGGGGAGATAAGTAAACAGGATCTGAATTGGAAGCAAGAGAGTAAAATATAACCAGTCATTTAAGTAACTAGCTTTGCCTTTCTTTGAGAAAAGTGAAAATTTTAATGCTGCGCTGCGTCGCACTGGACTTGGATATGGTCTGGTGAACTTAATGACTCAAAAGCAAACTAGGAAGACCAACACGTGCGTGGTAAAGTAACGGACACGGCTATGTTGTCATGAACGAGATTTGACTGGGAAATGGGAACATAGAGACTGCCAATGTCCAATGTTGATTTTCAACAAGAGACCTATATAAGTTAGATAGTCTACGTGGTACACTGTTTTGTTCTGCTTTTCCTGTCTCGTTTGTCCTGATGTCCATACATATTCATTTTTGGGGGAATGGGGACTCCAATGGGAATTCAAAGAGAGAGAGCCGTGGAATGTAAAGGGATAGATATTATCATCATAACATTTTGCTATTATGCATTGTGAATAAGAAAGCAAGGTAAGTAGGTTGTTGGCAGAGGTGGCCGCGCTGGGGCCTAAATTTATGATGGGCACTTGGAATTTTCGAACAACGCAGTGGTACAGTCTCTGTTGAATCTTTTTTCTGTAGTCTCCGTTGAAAGTATACCAGAGGGACAACGGAAAAGCTGTAAAAGGAAAGTAGTGTAGCGAATGTGTGTGCGGTGGTGTGCTGGCTCACAATCACAATCAGTATTCATAATAATTTCTTTGTCTTATCATTTCTTTACGTTTTTCTGGTCTTATCTGTCTGTCTACTCATTTCTGTGTGACAAGTTTTTCTTTATTCTGTGGTTGAGGGTGGTCTCCTGACGGTAATGATGCGGTTATACTTTCTTTGTCAAAGCCAGTCGGGAGTTGGGATGGGAAAGAGATGTGATGAGAATAAGAGATTGGCGGTGGTGACGGTGTAGAAAAGGAGAGTAGAATGCAAATCAGAAATCTCATCAGAGTCATACTACAGTCATGGCTTTACATAAACTTTGCTTATCACCGTAAAAAGATTTAAGTTTCTGAAAAAATGGAAAACCATAGAATAAATTAAGATTGTAGTTTAACTTTAATTTAGACGCTTTGTGCTTTCTTTCATAATTAATTATGTTTCAAAGTTTAAATGAGAAATACGCATTAATTCAAACAAATTAATGTATCTCTTGTTGTTTTTTTCAGTGTGCAAAAGGACGACATTGGAGCTCACATTAATGTTGGGCGGACCTACAACAATTTGAAACTATACAAGCAGGCGGAAGATGCCTATCTGAAGGTAAGAATACTCTGTCTACTTATTTCGCTACCTGTCCAGCAAGTAGAAAACGACAAGTATTTACCATACATTACTATTCAAAACTAGGCACGTTTCCCCTTTCCTGTTCAGAAAAGTAGGAAGCATGACGTAGAATGTTGTGCTGTGTAAAAGCAGGTATTCTCATTTCCGAAATTGTCACAATGTCCGTCTGAGAAAAGAAGTGGAGGAGAAAGTTGTTCATGTCTGCTTACTTCTTTATTGCTGCTTTTATCCTTCGTTTAAAATAATGGGCCGATTTATATTCATCTAGTGTGAGGAAAAACAATTTTTATTTGAAGGCACAAGCACACAACTTTTCTTCAGTTTGAAAGTCAGGTTTACTTTTCCAACAAGCGGAAATTTTATACCTGTGTGTGTGCGCCATGCACAACACTTTACAGAATTACAAACATCCAGTTTGATTTTACATATAAATCATTTTTAAAGGAAAGGAAATGATCATCACATCATGTTGATTGCACTGTCATCGTCATCTTCCTTTTTTAGCTTGCAAGTGATGTTGGTGGTGGTGGAGGAGATGTACGTAATGTTTTTTGGTGGGGATACCTGAGAACTAGAAGAGGAAGAAGAGATGGGAATATTTTGACTATAAATTGTGAGCGTGTAAGAAAATGGGCGATGGGCTCCCCGTAAAGGTGTCACTTGTAATGGAAGCACGTAAACAGTTTGGGAAACGTGCAGAATCTCTCAAAAAGCTTCCAATTTCCATTTTCCAATAAAATGTATGTAGTGAATGTGGCTACTTTACATGATACATAAGTTACACATGTACTAAAAAGTCTCACAAGGAGAAGAGTTTTGTGGTGATGGGAAGAGGTGCTCTGATGCCACTGCTTCTACTTTAGATCAATTTGTAAACAGGAAAGGGAGCAGTAGTGAAGGAAAAACGAAGAAGAAGAAAAGAAGGATGAGTAGAAGTACAAGAAGAAATGAGACGCCAGGCGGGGTCCTCTCTCTCGCTCACAGTACTAAAAGTAAACATGATCATGTCGAAAACGACGATCAAGAAGAGAGAAAAAAAGGGTTGAGGGAGTTGAGTTTACATCTTGTCATGAATTTAGAAAAGGGAAATCAGTTACGCTGTTACACCACCGCTACTAACCACCACCTCCATTTAGGTGCCATATCTCGTGTTTTATTCCACCACCGCCATCATCATTTCTTTTTTCTAGAAATATGTACTCAAATTTAACTTTACTTGAACAAATTGTAATTGATAAAAGAGAAGAATTGACAAAAGGATAGAAGAATGAATAATAAAGGGAAGAAAAACCCCTATAGTTTTTGCGTAGCTTTTAATGACTATAACTACTCGACTGATTGGTGAATTGCGCTTGGGTTTTCGTCTGATATTGATCAAACGAGTTTTTTTTGTTAATTTCCTATAAAATACCCCCAAAAAAATTGGAGCTTGAGTAATAATGTTAAATAGTAATGAAATGACATTAAAAGTATATATGGAGGGATACAATAGGGTAGTAGAGATATAGAAGAACAAGAGCAACAGCTTGTTATATTATTTGGCTTTGAGTATTTATAGAAGGAAATCTAAAAAAATATGTACAAAGTTATTCTGAAGACAAATGGAATACGAATCCATCTTTTCTTCTTGAGAGGAAAATGAACAAGAGTAGTATTTTTTTGGATGTTGCTTTGCTACTCTCTAATTCATTAACGAGACAACAAAAGACAGTAATTCAAGAAGAGAGATTTTTGGAGAAGGCACAACAACAAGATGAAATGAAGATGAGAAAATGAGATAACACAACAACGGCAGCATAGCAGAGAAGAAAGGCAACAAAAAGTTGTAATCAAATCTCGATTGGCTCACTAGACTACTAGACCACTCGACTTGAGTAAAAGAAGAATATATGAATAGAGACGTGTGTTGATATGTATATATTGCTTTAGCTCTCTAACATTCAGACAATGACTGAAAAATAAATATACGTAAATCTAAATAGGAAAAGAAAAGTCGTTTATTTATTGTGTACATGTTATGTTGACTTTTGTATATAGGATAGCAATAAATTGAGATTTTATGTGGAAGTAATCTCCTCATCTCATCATAGTCTCAAAGTAGTAGTCCTTTCCCATTTAATATTGCATTATACAATAACAACAAACTTGGAAGACGGAGAAGAAGAAGACGATGATAGCATCCATACTGAACAAGAGAGAAGATGAACAAGCTGAGTCATGACTCATGAGATGAGTACTTTCTCCTTGGTTCTTTTTATAGGAATAAAATTGGTCACAGGAAGAGGGGTATATACTATATATGTGTAACATGAGTAGTTGTACAAGTACGGATGAGGGAGGATGGTGATGATAAATGATGAATCAAAGATGACTCTTGTGATGTTTGTTCGTTTTCTGCTGTTTTGATGTGATAAGAAGTGGAGAAAAAGGAACAAGAGGAAAAGGCCTTGTAGTTTTTTTTGTTGTTTTCGAGAGAAAGGAGAAAAAAAGGGAAATGGGATGGTTGAAGAGGACGAAGTATATTTTAAGTAGGGATGCTAACAAGAAAAGAATGAGTTTTTGCTTTAGAGTGTGAGAGAGGAAAAGGAGAAATTAATAATTCAACCATCATTAGTTTTTAGTATAGAAGATGTACTACTTATTCTAGCAAATTAACTTAGTTCTTTTGACATGAACTTTCTTTTGTGATGTGATGAAGCTTTTAAGAAAATGCGTATATTTTGAAGATGAAGTGTTTTGCATATCTACTTGGATCCAATTTTGATGATAATATATGTATAATTTATTATTTTGTTGTTTACAGGCAAAGTCGTTACTACCCAAGGCAAAACCAGGTGAAAGCTACCAAGCTCGAATTGCCCCAAATCATCTGAATGTTTTCCTCAATCTGGCGAATCTCATTGCAAGAAATGAGACAAGGCTGGAAGAGGCGGATCGGTTGTACAGACAAGCTATTTCTATGAGGGCGGATTACACTCAGGCGTATATCAACAGAGGGGACATTCTGTTGAAAATGAACAGGTATACAATGTTCATTTTACTGTTATCACTATAATATGTGTACGTGACATAATGTGCCATCACCCGATTGAAACAAACCACGCGAACGGAAATACCTTTTAAGCCATTTCGCAATCTCCATTTTTTATTATTGATTTTAGAGTGGGAAGTGCGTGGGCGTTATATGATTTAAATTGTAAAGGGTAAAAAGTTGTTACTATTGTTGGTAGAGGCATTTATTTGGTTTGGAAGATGTTATGAAATGGTTGATTATACAACAAATTTTGTGGGCATGAAAAAATGTCAGGGCTTTGGCTTCAGAGAAAAAAATGGATTTCGTGCTGTGGTCCCAAAGTATTTTCCAGGATAATAATCAGTATCGACGTTTTGTACTCCGCCAGATCGAGTGGGTGTCCATTGTCCGTTGGCCTTTCGTTCAAGGAATATTTTTTTATCTCCATTATCTATAATAGCTATACTTACAAAAGCGATGTGCATGCGTGGACAATAGATAATCAAATCAAACCTAAATGTGTGTAGTATTTATCTTGAGAATTTTGGCGGATCATGATTACTCTTCATTTTCCAATTCAGCAACTCTGCCAAAGCTTACGTCTAATAATTTCTTCTTATCTTTTGTTCTTTTTTGTCATTGTATCATTTGTTCATTTGTCTGCTTCCATAAAATTCAAGACTTTTTGTGTGTCAATCAATGTCGTCTCCTTCAAAGTTACTTCCATGTCATTTACCCTTTTATTTCTTTTCAAGATTTTTTCTTCAAGAATTCATTTTGTTCTCTCTGAGCAGCCAAAAGATAACAGTACAGTTTAAGAGATAGATAATATATAAAAATCATTTGGCAATGAACAAGACAAACATATAATCTGATAATCAAATTAAATTAGTTCCCTGCTGTTGTTATTGTGAGCGTATAATTGGTTGACCATCCCACTCTGCTAACCAAGCCGACGCCAAAAATTGCGGCGAGGATTCTGTTGTTGGATTGGAATTACGTATTCCATGTTAGGAAAAAAGTTACAGTATCTACGTGTAAAATTATTTGAGGAAAATCATGGTCAAAAATTAAATGGAGCCAAAGAAATGCTAGTAGTGTAATTCGGGGTAAACTAACATTTTCTAAATGGCTTTTCATTTTTATTTTCAAATATGTATTGAAAATAAAAAATGACAAGAAGGAAATGCAGTAAACAAAGTGTAGTGGAAAACTCATTTTTTTGTAGAGTTTACATTGTTAAAATGAAAACAAAAAGGCTGAGTTGTGGAAAAGGGAAGAGAGGAAATGATTGAATGACTCAATGCTGAACAAGGACAAGAATAAACGATGAAAAAGAGAGAGAGATAGGGAGGAAGTGCAAAATAAATTGAGATGATAGGATTATTTGTAAAAGCCAACAAAATCCTTTCGTTTTTTTTTCTCCGACTTGTTTGGCTATAGTAGAAGCATCCGCACCACTGACAAAAAAATAACATGGTTGGTTTTGGTTTGGCAAGGGTTTTCGGGTAGCATTATCTTATCATCACCCACCATCGTCATCGACATGATCATCATCATATCATCCGCACAATTGAAATGGCAGTCATTTGTTAAATGGAATATTGGATAGATGGATAGATTGGTTTGAGGTCTTTTCTTTTGCCAATGCCAATATATTTTTATGTGGAGGGATGAACAATGGGGGAAAATATTTTTGCTCTATATATTTTGTGATGATCATGCGAAGGATTTTGAAGAATGGGAAAATAATTTACTTAAAAAGTTAATCGTATTTTGGTCTTGTTTGTCTGTATTTTTTTACAGAACCAAAGAGGCTCAGGAAGTTTATGAGCGAGCTCTATTTTATGACAGCAGTAATCCAGATATTTACTACAATGTAAGCTTTTTACAGATTTCATTTAAAATTGGTAGAAAAATTTAGAAAGTTTACAAAAAATTTTAAGCTAATGTATTTTTTTCTCTGTAGTTGGGGGTGGTGTACTTGGAGCAAGGAAAGCCATCTCAGGCTTTGGCGTACCTGGATAAGGCTCTGGACTTTGAGCCAGAGCACACCCAAGCCCTTCTCAACTCTGCAATTGTGCTTAGCGAGTTGGGGGATCCTACTTCTCGTCCAGTGGCTAAACAGCGACTGGAAACCCTTGTAGCTCGAGATGACAAAAATGAACGAGCTTTCTTTCACCTGGGAATGTTGTCCATGGATGAAAGGGACACGGAAGGAGCAGAAAGAAATTTTCGTCAGGCGATTACTTTAAAAGAAGATTTTAGAAGGTAAAAAATATTTTTTTTAGTTTATTTTTAATTAAAAAACACTTGTTTAATTCATATTAAAAATTGTTTATTTGCAGTGCTTTGTTCAACCTGGCTCTACTGCTGGCAGACAGTCAGCGCCCACTAGAGGCAGCTCCATACCTTAATCAATTGGTCAAGTACCACCCGGACCACATCAAAGGTCTCATCCTTTTGGGAGACATTTATATCAACAACATCAAAGACTTGGATATGGCTGAGAATGTAAGTCTCTCTTCACAATTTCCAACAGTGAAAATTAATCAAGTGTACTTGCAGTCTAAGTCTAAATTAATATTTTTTATCTTATTTTAGTGCTATCAGCGTATCCTGAAGATGGATCCAGAAAATGTGCAAGGACTCCACAATCTCTGTGTAGTCTACGTTGAAAGGGGTGATCTGCTCCGTGCAGAAAAATGTTTTATCAGAGCAACCCAACTAGCTCCTCACGAGGAATACATTCACAGACACTTGAAAATTGTACGTCAGCGCATACAAAAGTTGACGGCTGCACTCAATCAAAATGCAAACACGCCTTCGAAGAGTGTGATGGAAAAGTCACAAACAGAGTACCCTCCCCCATTCATTGGAGAAGAGGAGACTGCGGATGACGCACTTTTAGATGGTCTACCTCATCAGCATGATCAACATGGACATGGACATCTTCAGCAGCACGCCTCCTCCTCTTCTTCTTCCAAATCGAGTTCATCATCATCCCCATCTTCAGATTCCTCCTCAAAGCATCATCTCAGAGAAAGGAGGGAGGTGAGAGGAGATGAGGTGGTGATAGATGAGGATGACAAGGAGGCTGCAGCCTATCCCCATAAACAGGAAAATAACGAAGAAAGACCAAATTCGCCTCCTGTTCAAATTGAATACTCTGCGGAAAACACAAGCAGCAAAGATTGTTTGGCTGCAAATAGTGGGAACATGTTTGCTTAAATAAGAGAGAGAGACATGATCTTGATTTGTAGTGGGCGTGTTTGTACTTTATTGTGTAAAGAGGAACATGTATCTTTCATCGAAAATTATATTTCAGCTCAGATCTTGAAAAATATTTTATTGTTATATATGATAAAGTATG
>JAQFZH010004206.1:0-12330 GCA_034695485.1 Entomobrya nivalis
TTTAGCATTTTTCTTATAAGAAATGTTCTTTTTATTGTTTAGTAGTGTACGTTAAGCATGTATAATGAAATTTATTGCATCTCTATTTTAGGTTGCAAATTTTTCGTACTGGGCGATCTATCTTTTCAGTAATAAAGTAAAGTCTGCCAATGCAGATCATTGGGCTTTAACACTCGCTCCCTACTCGATGCTGCATTTTGGTTGTGTACACTTCTGAAATGTGTATAAAATATTGATCTTTGTACTTGGTGCACTTTCTTCTGTGTGAAGAACAAAACCAAACAAGTCACCTCACAAGTTCAGTCAGATGGTTGGTAAATCTCTGGCGTTCACGGTCAAGCTTGCTTTCACTTTTTTGATCTCCCAAAGCTATGTAGGCTTCTTGTTATCAAATCTGAAATTATTTTTTTCAAGTGACGGTTTCAATATATTCAATTCTCACGCGCACTCAGAAAAGAATAACATATTATCATAATAAATAAATAAATAAATGCAACATGTTGAGTAAATTCTTTCAAGCTGAAGACAAAGCTAAAAAATTGGTGCATGTTTAATTATGAAAATAATTTGACCTTAAAATTGAAATGACTATAATTATGATACATGACAACTAATGATAGAAGTTTTTGTGATCTTTTTATAAGTTCTTTCTTTCCATTTACAAGTTTCTTTTGATATGCGCCACCAGTCTAGTGACTCAGTCATTCCCTAAAGAACGTCTAAGCTACAGTAATTTATTACCGCTAAATTAAAGCTTTTTACTTTTGGGATATTCAAACGTTGTATATGGCTTTCCACATCGACTCGTGTTTCCGTTTCTAAATGAAATTGTGGAAGGTACAACACAAAATCTTCTAATGTATCCTGTATTCATAATCAGTAAACTTTGCAGATTTGGCAAAGCTCCTAATATTTTCAGTAATTTATTATGTGCAAATCTCATTTGAACGAGTGCAACGATAACGATGTAAGCCTATTCCACAATGTAAAATGTACTGTCCATAAATATCCAGAAATGCGAAAATTATTTGGTAAAATTCTGCTTCAAGAGCATAATCATTATCATCTTGGGATCCAACAAAATTGATTAAAATTCCTCGCGGAAGAAATACATGGGAATGGCTTATATCACAGTCTCCAAACTTTGATATAAATTTATTAACTTTTGTGATTGTAGACCGAGAAAAGTGAAAATAATTGGAGATGATTTAGCCAATCGATCTGGATTTCCTTTTATCTTATCGCCAACAAAGTCGCTCGAATATTCCAATCGATATTCCATTTTTGTTGAGATAAATATTCTATTGCTTTATTTCACGAATGGCACACCAAACGTTAGTCAAGAACGACAGATTTCAGTTCCTTATGCCACGCATTGTCATTGAAGATAGTTCTGCAAACTAGGCATCCAGTTAAAATTTCAATAACTGGTTCAAAGAGAAAGCTTACACGCTCATGATGAAGTAGATTTGTAAAGAATTGTGACGAATTGATTAAATTTAAGAAGTCGCTGTGGTCATTTAAATGATCAGCTATTCGTAGCTAAGCCTTGACAAAAATTTAGAAGTATATCAAATACAGATTCATTCATTAAATATATAGTAGAATTACATAAAAATATTAAATACTTAAAGCCATTTAGTAATGTTTTTTCACTTCAGGAAAAATATTTACCAGCTTCGTGGTTTTCCGCTGAACGTTATTACTACTGCATGTTCGGTGAATAATTTTTAAGTTTGGTGACTTTTTCCTTTTAAGAATATAAAGATTGGTATGCGTATTAAAGACAGGTTAATAATAAGCAGAATTTTTGGTGAGGAAATTTCTTTATTTTTACAAACTTTATATTATTCCTTTGTGCCATTCTGTCTTACCTCAAACCAAAAATCGCAGATTGGTTTTGATGATAAATTAACCCAGAAACTTATGTTTTAGGTTGTACTCCTTTTTAAACTGTTACTTCAATTCAAACGGACTTTAAATCTATTTTGTTTTTGAATTGTTTAAATGACAAGCGGAGAGCACCGGTTAAGTGACATTGAACATAACCAAACCAGAGTTTTTTTTCATACGGCTTCCCAAGCTGATCTTTGTTTATACTAAAGTATCCCATTTGTCGTGTTCTACATGCATGTTTGCCTCAGCTGTCTTTTAACTTACTCTTCAACATTGGTAAGTATTTTTGTTCTCACATCATTCTATTCTAACACATGGGAAATATGTGAGCAAAGTGAGCAGAACAAAACACAAGTAAAATATTATCTCAGTTTTATTATTATATAATTAAAACACTAGAAAGAATTGGGATCAAAGTAAACGTACATGTATAATATGGTTAAAACGTCCATAAATTTAGTTTATAATAGTCAGTTAAAACTAAACTACATATTCGATAGCATTACGATTTTATTTTTATTTACATCAAGTTCTTCGTTAAAAGATAATTTCACCAGTTTATAAACCCTAAAGTTTCAAAGTTCCCTAGCTTATAATAAAGAATTATTACGTGAGTAATAGTGCAACATAAATTTACTCAATAAAAAATGTTTAATTTGGATACACTTGTGATATTTTTATGTTTGTATAATTCTTATATTCTCAACTCACAGGATAACTAATAAACGCTAAATAATGGTTGACACTAAATATGATAAACAGAACGTGTCCAGATGCCTACAAGAAACAAATCAATTTCTTAGCGTCTTTCCAGAGCTGGTATAATATTTTAATATTTATCTGACAACTTATTCATTTCATAATTCGGCACAGTTTTTCTAAAATGCATCCTTTTGTGTTTATTTGTAATGTTAAGGTCTGGAAGCGTATAATTGAAAACCTGGATAATGAAGACATACAAAACCTGATTAACTCGTCAGTCTATTTCAGGAATCTTCTTTACAACAAACTGATTTACATTTACTTTCAAGATGTTTTTAAACAAGTTGCCTCTCAGTGGATTAACAGCACGGATGCAAAATCATCTGTGCTTAACTGCCGACTGGTCTGCAGGGCCTGGAACGAATCTATTGAGAACTTGGCTCAAAATGAAGAGAAATGGGAATTTGTTAACTCAAGAAAATCGATTTCCTCAACTTTCCAGGCAATTAGGACATCATACAATTTCGAGTGTACACAAAAACTGGAAAACTTTCTCCAGAAATTTGTAAAACTGGACATCAATCCTATTTTCGGAAAAAGCATAAAGTTCTCGTCACATGTTTACTTTTATTGGTCCCCTTTTTACTGTGAAAACGTGTTACCTTTTCTAGAACAATATGGACATCACATTTGGTCGTGTACCTTCCACTTGACAATTATTGCTCAGTCGGAATCGGAAGTAATATTTAAAAATGTTGTGAAAACTCTATTCTTAATGCCAAATTTGAAAAAGTTGAGAATTGAGTATGAAGATCGATTCACATTTGTTCCCAGGGCAGTAATTACTGCTCCAATGTTACCAAATTTAGAGACTTTAGAGTTAAGCTTTGTTCCCACTACATTTTGTGATGCAATAATTGTTGAAAATGCGCACGTAAAAAAGTTGGTTCTTGCCATGAGTTCTGCTCATCTCCTTTATCCATTTGATAATTTAATGGAGCTGGAGTTATACCAATGCAATATGGAAGAAATTGGTAGGCTGATAATTTATGACAGATTAAATTGGCCATTAAAAAGACTGACGTTAAGATTCGACGTTAAAGTGGATTGGGCTGAACTGCTAGATTTTTTGTCTACAAAATGTGAAAAGACACTGGAAGAATTAGTGTTGAGCACTTACTTTGAAGAAACAAAGGACATTGAAGAAAATAAAATTAGGACTGATTGTCGTATTGGGAGGCTTAACTGTTCCAAGCTTAAGAAATTAAAGTTGTGTTTAGCAAACTACACAAGTTTTAACTTCCTCCTGGGAACAGCAGACTCCCTGGAACATCTTCATATTGAGTGGAAAATAAAGAAAACGAAAAACTCGAAGAAACGTTTGCAGTACATGACTACAGAAATTGACGAAGATGATGTACAAATATTAGATTATCGACAAGAACTCTACAATTCTAATATTTGGTTGCTCTTTCCAAAATTAAAGACGGTGATCTTGGAAGGATATGATATGAGCAGGAAACAAATTTACACACGAAAGGAGTGGAAAATGCAAGATAAGTCTACAGTGTAATGTTTAAGCAAAAAATGTGATAAAATTTTGTGAAATTAAATTTAGACTAATAATAAATAATAAATCAAATAGTTTCAAAATACAATTGTGCCGAAATATTCACAGATTTATTGCAATAGTAACAATGGTTCACAATTTTAAGACACGATACAGTGAAAGTTAACACACTCACATTTTTAAACAGCTGATTTAAAAAAATTATTTTCATATGATTATATTTTCAACTAATAATAATTTTTCTCAAGTTTAGCAACACAGAGTAATGAAGGGAAAATTCATTCTTTATTTGTTGACTAGTCACATTCCTGCCGATTAAACTTTAGAATTTTAGAGTCACGCATTTGAACTGTTTTTAGCTTTGGAAATAACTTCCAAAGATTTGACAAGCACCTTTCACAAAAACAGCTATACATTTTAACCGAATCTTTGCTTTTGAGAAGTAATAAATTTTTAATAGTATTATGATCACTTAATGAAAACGTTATGATAAGAATCTCTAGGGTTTTAGATATTCCCAAAAGGAAGTCAACTGGTGAATAATTCCCCACAATTAAGTCTATTTTCTTCAACTTTGGAAAATTGAGCCGATAATTTAACATGTACTCAGCAACCAAACTCTTGTTTCTTTCATCAGTCATTTCAGGAAGTTCCAATCTCAAATCTTCCAAAGTGTTACCAAATTGTTGAGATAAAACATTAAATATATCGGCCCATGCAGTAGAACAGTCTACTCTAAAGAAGTCCTTCCCGTCGTCATTTCCATAGAATTCTAGCTTTAACGATTTCAGCTTCCAGTTAATATCCATGTCTCTCAAATAACAAATCTCGGTCCAATTATAGTGTTTTAACTCGACGTGTTCTAAGTTTTTGAAAGGGAACATAAGATAACCTGCTTTTTGCTCGATATCAAAAGACTGGTAAATGAAAAGTCTAGAAATGTGCAAGTTTTTTCGCACCATTACATCACAAAGAGTACGACTAACAGAATGTAATTCTAGTCTATGTAACTTTCGTAAAGTTGGGGGCATTCTTACATTTTCCATGTGGAAAACTCAAACTCTGCTGAAGTTAAATACCCTTAAATTGTACAAATTTGGCATCGCCCATAATAAATTCATTAAATTCAAATAAGTTTGTACTGAATCAATACTGTAACTTTGATCCTCTGAAGACAAATGAATTTCACAATTATAAACATATCTACCAAATAATTCCAAAATACATATGACTTTATCGTAGAATTTTTGATTACAAGAATTATAGTTATCTCTACCACAAATCGGGGGTACAAAGAGAAAAATTGATTTGCCAAAAAATGGGTTTGACTTAGCGCTTTCAAATATATTCAAAAAGTTTTCGACTTTGTCAAATTTTCTAAAACGGTATTTTTGAAGTAAAACCTTAAAAATATTATATTTTCCTAATTTTCGGTTACTCAACATATTTTCAAGAAACTGCTTTTCAACTAAATCACAAAGAGAATTATTCCAAGCCCGACAAACTATACGACAACTAAAAATCAGTTCTAGAATTTCGTTTTCTTGATTACCGAAATATTTCCACATTCGAGGAACGATTATTTCAAAAACATTTTTGAATAGACGTTGAACTCTTGTTTCTTTAAACAAATTTCTAAAATATGGAGAGGAGTTGATAAGGTTGTGGAAATCATTGCAGTCAAGATGCTTAGCTATACATTTCCATACCTATATAAATAAATAATCATATTATCTATTTCCTTTATGCTGTTTTTATAGTGATAAGTTGTTCCTTAATTTTGCATTAAACTGACCAGCTCTGGAAAAATGCTGAGAAAGTGTGTACTCTCTTTGGCCAAGGTCAAGTCCATGTTAACATTTTCAATACTACGTGAGTTAGTTGCTTTTCCAAACTTTCTCCTAAAATGATGATCAACAGTATATTTATATCATGATTCAGCTTTAATAAGAGAAATTTATTTGGGCACTTTTCCAAATATTCAATATTTGTTACCATTTCCCCAGTATCCTTAATATGCTATTTTTGTGCATTATTAAAATAAATTAAAATGGAAAAGAGTATTTTATTATATTATTATACTTTGCGAGTGAAAGTGCACAAAGTTTGAGCTATTCTCGTGTCCAACAACAAAATCGTAAAAAAACAATAACATCACCTCACCACTATGTAAAAAAACCTAACCTTGAAAATCTCCATCTGGTTTTGGAACATGCAGAGGCAGCTTGAGCGTGACTGTTTCCTATAAATGCATACCAATATATAACACATGGTACATTCCTCAAAACTTTGTTTTCCAGGCAGTTCATTCTTATAGTGAAGCTTCTATGAGCTTCATGACATGCCTTTTCAAGAATATCTCTCGCTCGTTTTTCTGTCGTATTGCTTGCTCTTGTAATAATATGACAAAGAAAGCTAACGCAAGGCTCCAAAAAACTTTCTTTTGCATTCTGGGTCCGGATAAGTTCGATGTGAATTTATTTGGGATAACCACTATCAACTAGAGTTTTTTCACTAGTTTTATGTATGGTTGCTTACATATTATTTAAACGCTAAAATTGAACTTTATTATGTCAAAAACGGATTCATAAGATATTAAGCCATTCATAAGATTTATCAATCGGTATTTATTTATTCAGCGAAGCATCAATAATATTTATCAAGTAGCCATTCCAAAGTTCACAATATCATGTTTTATTTATATTAACAATATGTAAACGTGTGTTTAAAAGCGATTCTAATTTTATCATTTCTATATGATAATTTAGATCAAAGCGCTAATATTAAACACTTTTATAACTACTTTTAGCCAAATCCTGCCAAGTTACAACTAAAACCTATGATATCATTAGCAGCTTTTGTCTAATATTACCAATTGAGTACTGAAACTCAAACCAGGTATACTTCTTTGCTGGCGGCTCTCGGGGTCTTTTCCATGAATCGGTGATAACTTGTAACATTGATTATGCAGTCTACGTGTAAAACTATATAGGCAACGTGGGACGTCATCACTGAGTCATAAAAAACACACTAGATTCCGAAGTAGTATGTCTGGTTTCAGTATTTATGTATACCTTTAGAATTTGTGTCCACCAAAAATTTGTGCTTGATTTACAACTAAAAGTATATTTAACATTGTACTCTACGATTTAATACCTAAATGAAAACTTAGAAGTGACATTAGGAATATGGAATTGTGCTTCGGTCATATTTAAGCCTTGCATGTGCTTTAGCTAAGTTGCATAAATCATACTATAGTACAAAACCTATGTACTAAACACATTGGTAGAAGTCTCAACAAATAACTGTCTAATTGTGTGACATATTATTGTTGCAAAACACCTTAATCGTTTTAAATTCGTTATGTCGAAAATTATATCGATGAAAATTTACGACGCTAAAATCAAATATCAACCTGACAGGATTCTGTCAAACGTCAAAATATATACGAATACTCGAATATATCGACACATATATTTACAATTGTTCAATAAAAAGCTTAAATCAGTGTTAATATTTCAATATATTAACACATAAAAACAAAATGTCCTTTTGTAATATTTTTAATATGAATTACAACTTATTATGAAATTTGGGACTCGTGTAATTGTAAAGTAGCTTAACAGCAGTGCTTAACCTAAATACCACAACAATGAGTTAAAATTCTAAGCATCAAATGTCGAGTATACAACTATTTTATTATGATTACAAGGAGTGCATTTCAACGCAATCTTTTTAGCTCAGTAGCAAAGCATTAACACTTAGGTCCATTGATTGCTGAAGACAAACTAATGGCGTAGACGCATCCAAAAAGTGCCCTGAGCCTAAGGAAATCTTTAACGGAGCACATGACCTGTAAAACCTCAATTCCCATTTTTTTATCCGAATTGGAACACCAGAATTGGTTTTCCATTTGATATCATTAAAAGCTTGTTCTGATTTTGCGTATAGTGTAGCCATTTGCCCTAGCATTACCACAATGATCAAATAGCAGTCTACTGTAGCGATTATTAAGGACAACAAGAAAACCAACTCTAAATTTGAGCTTTTCACAAGGGTTGCCAATGCAAAAGCGCTTAATACAACTGATCCGGTTATAATGAAAAGAATTAATGGTCCTTTGTGAAATCCGTTGAATATCGCTAGTAGGAATTGAATATGTCTTAAAATAGCTGCTCTGTTGTATGCCAGATTTTGCACATTTTCGATTTTAATATTTCGGGTAGAGCAGTGCTTCAAAAAGCTGAAATATTTAAAAAGTAACATTTATGTTTGCCCAACATTTGTATTTTTAAAAGCCAAAAACTTACGTTTCAAAGTTGCCGAGTAACGTTGTTACGCATAAATAATGCAATATTATAACAACGAATAGTGCAATGGTCAGTAGAAAATTCCAAATCCAGTAGTTATAGATCAACACAACTAATTTTATTCCAATTGCTGTGATTCTTTGGTAAGTCTCTCTATCAGAGCTACTTGCATTGGAAATCAGCCAATATCCAGCCAAAGAGGCTTTAAATGGGTTTATCAAGTGCAAGCCAAATACAACTCCAAGTGGAACTACAACTTGTGTTATGGGTGCAAGCTTTAGGATAACAATGCCTAGTACATCTTGAAGTGTCATTTCAGAAAATTTCTTTGCTCGTTTAGGATACAATTTGTCGAATTGGATAAGTGCGTTCAGAAAGGTAGCCAACTCGGTTGATTTCTCTTTGCAAAACTGAAGATAAAATGTGCATTGCACAAGAATTCCAATCACTGCCATATTTATAACAGCCTCTTGAGGATTCGAATTGTTTTGTACCGTTGATTTATAAAGAATTTGAAAAATTATCAAGAGGACGGTGGTCCTGGAAACAAATGACTTTGTATGCAAGAAGATACTAGAAGAACGTTTCGTTGGTGATCGTAATAATTTATCGGAGTATGTCGATATGATTGGGGTGTACCACTCCAAAGGAATAGTATGAAAACGACTGGAAATTTTCAGATTATTTTCCAAAATTACCAGAATATTTGCCATTTGTCCGTATTTTAAATAGAGGAAATGTAAACGTGTTGTATGTTAAAACTTACGAAGTCAATTTGCTACTAATCGTTGATGCTAAAAAATCGTAAACGGGTATAGAAATTACGCAACGGTTTTAATATGCATCGGCATTTTTAATAGTTCTGCGTTAGATAAGAGCATATTTATTCATTTATTAAGTAAAACTCGGATGAGAAAACGAACGAAGACGATTGACATTTGTATAAGCTCCTGTTTCGATTTAACGCCTTTTTAGTTTCAATGTCTGGCTGTCAATCACATATCATATACATACATATTTAATACATACGTACATAAAATGCCTTTAATCAGATATCAGAAAAAGGCAAAAGAGCTCTAATTATTTCATTGGCTCGTATACATTAGACTACTAAATACGATTGAATACCTGTATATCTCAACATAATTTTGACTAAAAATATGTAACCTAAAGCAAAATCAAAATTCGAAAGTCCAAATCGATCCAGCTATTGAACAAAATTAATTATTTATTCTTTTCTGTGTGGAAAACAGGCTGAATAAGAACTTTTAGATTGATTTGCCAACAAAAGGCAGCTATTTTTTGATCTAACTAGTTACAATACGTTTATACACGTGTATAGTTTATTAATATTAAGCTCACTTCTTCAATGATTTGAGCTTTAACTTAGGTTAAAAAAGTATTTCTACATTTCCAAATTCAATGTAAAATGGTTTAGACCTGGCTTTTAAAATTAACTTAACAGTTATATTTTTTTAATGGAATCAATTTTTGTCATTAATTTCATAGTCAACCTTAGAGCTGCTCACAATATATTCTGGGGCACACTCATTATGTTAAGTTTACTCGGATTATCTAGTCGAGGAGTCGGAAATACTTTGAAGTTTGACTGAATTGTATTTACAATGTCAGTACATAACTGCACCTATTAATGCCGAGAGGAGAAGCTCAGCAACTGAACTCTCCTCTCTGTTTCAAAGGTGGAAAGGGAAAAACCTGCGCAAAATAAAGACTCCCAGGCAAGCCTCCGGGGTCGGGAGACTGGCTGAACAAGGTTAGCCAATGTATAACGACTCCATCTTTAGATAAATAAATTCAACTCCAACTATTATTTTTATGTGATCCGTTAATTCAACTCCAACTATTATTTTAATGTAGTCTGTTGAAGAACTACAAGGTGGTCCAATGAATGTAACAGATGGAGTTGGTGTTTGTATTTATCCAGCATGTTTTTCATCCTTGCCTTTAGCGTTGAAATTTGTAAGTAATTTGTAAGATTTCATTAAGCAATCAGAGAAGAGTTATCAGGATATTGCAAGAAAAGAAAGTGAAATTTAGTATAAAACTGAGAAGACTATTTTATAGCCCGGTACCTATAATGCTATTCTTGAGCTTTTGCAGTGCTCCTGGGAGGATTTGAAATGATAAAAGTGTTCGGTACATTATCACTTTAAAACTGGATGGGAAATGTGGGACGTCATCACTGGATCAAATAAAAGACCATAGACTCGTAGTGGCGCCATCAAAGAAGTATCTAAATGTACATACTGTTAAAATTTGTGCCAATCAATAGATTGATTTACAACTAAAAGTATATTGAACATTGTACTCTACGATTTCGTACCCAAATGAAAATTTAGAAGTGGTACTAGGAATATGGAATTTTGATACCGTCATATTTAAGCCTTACATATGTTTAAGTTAAGTTGCGTAAATCCTACTATACTAAAAAACCTATGTACTAAACACATTGGTAGCAGTCTCAACAAATAACTGTCCAATTTTGTGATATAATATTGTTGCAAAACACCTTAATCGTTTATGAAATGTAAATATCATTAGCTTAAGGTTATCTTTTAGCTCAAATAAAAACGCGAATAAACAAAATATTAAAAGCACCGCAAAGAGAGCAAATAAAATCATAATATTGCTTTGCAAAGAAACTCGTTTGAATGAAGTTCTTTCTTTTCTGGCTAGTTTAATTTTTAATAAAAGCCAAACTTTAACCTCGTCGAGTTGCTTTCTCAAAAACAATCTTCTGAAGCGCATAAATTGCCACTCTTGCCAAATTCCAGATTCCTCAAGGATTCTCAATCGTCTCTCAAATGTATTGTCAATCAAGTTGTTATCTATTCTCCAACCAAGCCAAATCGTAACAAAGATTTCTTTGCCAATGCTAATTTGCTCCTTCTTTACGCCGTATTTTACCAAATATTGTTTCATATCTCTCACTTCGTCTGACCCCGAAAAGTAAGCTACTGGTTTTGAACAAGCGTGCATTATATCTTTAGTACCTGTAGTTGTATACGCTTTTAGGCTTGAGGTTAAATTTAACTCCTTTTTACCAGAAACATGTGGATTGTTTGTACTTTTTAGCATTTTCAAGAAATTTAACTGAAATGTGGAGTTCGTGTAAATCAATTGAAAATGTTTGCTTTGCAAGTCATCATACGTTTTCATATAAACGCGTTTCGGAGGAGATATAATAGAGTTTATGTTATTTCCACGATATGAATTACTTATAATAACTCCGCTTAACAAAGTTAAAACGTATATGAGTGATATTTTTTGACGATTTGGAAATGCAAATCTATGATATGTCAACCAATTTCCACCTTTTTCTAATAAAATAGCCACACCAACAAACCGAATTCGATAAACGTAATCTGGAATGTTGTCCTTGATTATATTTGGTTTTAAAACGAGCTTACTAATAATAAAAGGAACCGCAAAATAAAAATAAACGATTGCAATCCAGACAAATGGGTCAAACGCTGAGAGATATCCTGCCATCGGAAGTTCCCTTTCAAAATAAGGTGTATGTGAGCAACTCACAAATGTAAAATATCTTCCATGAGTTGTCGCACTTAATTCGTATTTACTAGCTTGAACGTGCAACTGTACAGTTGGATGATGGTCTGCCATACGTTGTTTGTTAAATTTATAACAAGATGGATCCGAAGATTCAAAATTTCGTATAACGTAAGACGAGTTTTGAAAAACTGCGCTCAACATTTCTTGATCGTAATATGTGAATGCATAGCGCTTTGTCACTTAAATGGGAAGTATTTGGTATAGGTTATGTGTAATTGTATGTAGTAATATAAGTGAATATATGTTATGTAATGAGAT
>JAQFZH010004207.1:0-12329 GCA_034695485.1 Entomobrya nivalis
CATTTCGGAGCAGAAATTTTCAACATCACATCTCATAGACCTTTTGCAAAATGTGCAGCAGCAGTATGAGTGGTGGTATAATATGTAGATGTGTTTGTTGTAACGGCAAAAATAAAGGCGGCGGAAAGTGCCGTTGCTTTACCAGGACTACCGAATCGAACACCATCCTTTACCACCACTGCCACCATATCATGTTGATACATGTATGAATGTATATGTATGTATACTTGTGTGATAATAACTAAAAAAGGGATCTTGGTTTTATTACAGCGCAGCATTCTGATGGTAACCGAGAATCCCTGAGTAAAATCAGACTTGTATGTGTAAACGTATCTATATAAAATTTACTTTCTTCATATATATGTATTTTTACTCTTGCAGAAGCAGAGCAAAAAAAACGAGCCAAGTTTCGCTTTGAGACAGAAAGTAAAAGAGAAAGCATGGGATCTCTCTTCCCGTGTGTTTGTAGGCATTCCAGACAAAAAAGAAACAACACTAGCGGCATTTTTCTCTTGAGTGGCAGAGAAAATAGTTTTCTCCTTTTTATGTCTACTATGTACATGTATAGTGGCACCAACAACAAAAAAAAGTGAAAGTACTCCTTTCACTCACTTGCTTCCTTTATTTATAAAATGTATGTATTGTCTATGGCAGTCTAAAGCTAAATAGTACATACGACCAAGATCCTGATCATGATCACACACGATGCTCTCGTTGTTTTCTCTGGGTTTTCAGCCTCTCATATGTTGAAGGTTGGTGATGATGATGAAGCTCTCTTTGCTAGTATGTATAGTGGTCTTGGTGTGTGTATGTGTGTGTGTGTGGCGATGGTAATGTAGTTCAACTTTTGTGACAGCTGCGAGGGAGCATACTATACTCGATGTCTCTCCCCCTCTTCTCTCACAGAGCGACTTAGGCACGTAAGTAGGGATCTCCCACAAAAACCAAACCACACTCACACAAAATAGCATTGTTTTGTGCTCCTGACTGCTTTCACTGTGAATGTAGAAGAAGTTCTAGCAAAAAGTTACTGTTTATCAAGAAGAAGGGGAAAGTTACTGTGAGAGATAGCGACTTAACTCCCCTCTTGTAGCAGGCCATAGGCACAAAAGTAGTGGTGAACTTGTTCTTTTTTGAAATATATACATATATACTACTTACGAACATTATATGCATAAATACTAAACATTTTTTGGTATAAGAATGTATTAGGATATATATAAAGTATATATTTGTAAGTGTATAGCAAGTCTCTCTTTCTACCCATTATGTATTTTGCTTTTACTCTTCCTCCCTTGTAAAATAACTTTCTTCTTTTGGAGTCTCCCTCTGAAGTTCCACAGAAGTATGCTACTTTTTTGCCGCTTGCCTTATTGTGAAAGAAGTAAAGAAGTCTGCGATATATATTACTATATAAACGCTATATATGTGTGGACGTACTAGAAAACAGGAAAAGCAACCCAGAAGAAAATCGATCAGAACAAAAACGGCTGCTGGCCCATTTCACTTTCTTTTGAAATCTCTTTCTTTTATAAAATGTTTGTAGAAAAGATGCAATGAAACGCCATAAAATATAGCAAGCTTGTTAGCAGGTCGCCATCAGAAAAATTAGCCATTTGATATATTATAGCGCATGCACTTTCACCAAGTGAGATTCCTTTAATTTTGATTGCAAATGTAGTCGTATAACATAATCCAGATTTTTAATATTTGTAAAAGTGTAGTCAGAACTATAATTTCGCAGATAGTCGCAGTATTAGTGTCCCTACTTTAAGTAGCTAACGTATAATCACTCTGACGTCAATATTTGACGATATAACTATCAGTAATGGAATCACAAAAGATGAGTTATAGACAATACTCTAATTGTGCAAGAAGGAAAGCATTAATAATCCGTCTCATACCTTTGAGTTGCCATTCTCCATTCTTTATGAAACTGCTTATATCTCCACCCTCTTCGGATTGCAGTTGAAGATCCAACTGAAAATTTGAAAGTAACAAAAGCAGCATGAATGAGTGTCATAAAAATTTCTCGAACAAATTGACATGCATTTCATGATGTAAAAGTTGTTAAGCTCATTATTACTAAGCACTTGTTAATATTTATATACACAAGAAACTTGTTTCATTCAAAATAAGGTTTGATGACCCCGTCCTTTTAATCTACCTGAAATCCGTCGTACGTCCATGAGCCAAACTTCATCTCGCATTTCTGCTCATCAAAAGGGAACCAGGTAATGTCAATTTTACAAGTACTCTTGAAAATCCCGGGTGGGATGTAAGAGCAGCTCCCGTTGCTTTTTACGACAACGTTTGTAGCATAAGTTCCGTCGAACCCTTCATCGGCACTGTTCACATGTAAAAAGGAACATAACGGGTTTGACGACTACTTTGTCATTTTTTTAGTTCTGAACATCTTAACATGAGCATGTGGTCTCCTCAGAACTCACCTATTGTACATTAAAACATCAGGCTTCCAAATTCGATGTGGTGGGATGCGAAGATCGGTTACGTTACCGAATTCTGTAGAATTCCATCTGAGGTTAACGTCGTTCCATTCCTGATTATATTTTTGTTTTTGTTGATTTAGCAAAGAGAAAATTGTGTTTGTGAAACACACAATAAAAATATGAATATTATTACTTGTGCCTTGTAAACATTTTAAAAATAACTTTTAATTTTTTTCACATAATAACTAAAAAGAAATTAAAATCCTGACTTAAAATTCTTGAGTCAGAAAAGTGAAAGTACGTTAAAATACTTGGAACCAGAATTATAACTCTGATCCATCTTGCCATGTTATTTGTCACGTACTTTTACTTTTCGTGGTAAATTCTTTTAAAAGAAATTAATAACGAGACTTTTTTTTCTTTCATTTAAAGTAAAAACCATAGAGTCAGTGGTGAAATCTAGGAAAGGTATCAGGGGAAACTTATGAATGAGAATGAGACAGAAGATAACCACTACTTATCACACATAACTTTCTTGTTTTCGTTTTAAATCGGCGTCTTTCTCGGATGCATGTTTTTCTTTAGTTATTATTGCACTTAATTTTCAATTTAACGTTTTTGATACAATGTTTAAAACAATTCTTTGTGAATATATATTGTGCTCTAAGTGATATTTACTGTGAGAGACACTTATGTGTTATGATTCCGGTGACGCCAACACACAAAAAAGCTTGGTGAGAAAGTAGTGATTTTGAAACAAAAAAAGTTTAAAACTGAATCCTAAAAATAAAACTGTCAATCCCAAATAAATTATAATTGCGTTATATAATTAGTGATATGGAAATTATAAATCCAGGGAAAGCTCAGAAATTAATCTGTGTAGAATCGTAATCATGCGTACACATTTTTTTTTGGAATAAAGCGTGGGAAAGAAACAAGCAGTCTACACAACACGTATTACATACAGTATATATATCAAATGGAGCATGCAAAGCAGTACACTTGCAATTTGTACAACATGAAACACAACGAGCTTGGAGAAAGCAGAGATAAAAATACGATAACAACGTGTAAGAAGGGTTTGTTTTGTAACAAGCTACTTGTCACGACATCTACAGAAGCGGGTTGAAAGCAGAACAAAAATGAGTACTTTCACTGAAGTGATTGTAGAATAGGTTTATAGAGGGCGGTTCTGTATTCTTCAATATGGAGTCCAAACTTTACACATTGATTTTTTCGCGGAGTTTGTAAGAAACAAAAACTAGTTTATCTAAACGCTACATGATGGCGCACTCTACGTATTCTGTTGAACCAGATAATGTTTTTGACAGAGAAAATAAGGAAGGAAGCTTTCTCCTTCTCTCTTTGCCAAAAGAGCCAAGCCCTTTCTCACTGATTGTTTCTCAACTGAACTTTTTTTTATTGCTGCTTTGAGAGAAATGAAAGAGTGAAAGTAGATAGGGGAAGAAAAGAGTTTAGTGTCCAAGTGAATTTTACTTGGAAATCAGAACAAGGCTGTAGATAAGGATAGACAGAAACACCGATTTTTATAACAGGATCAGCACAAAATCACTTTTCCTTTTCTTTCACTATCCTTCTCAGAGGAAAATGGGTTGTGACACTTTATTTTTTAACGTAAGTGTGTTGAGTGTTATGTAATCAAGAGCTAAATATACATATACACATAAAACATATATATACTCACTTAAGTGTAATAAAAAAAACTTTACAACATATCAGAGGATTCCTAAAATAAAATAAAGTAATTAACTTATTGAGGTTAGATGCTTTGGTGTCTGGTAATAGATTTTATTGATCAAGTTTCCCATTTCGAGTAGAAATAATCAATATTCATTATCTTAATCTATTTTTTGTGCAAACGTTTAAATTTAATGTATATTTTCATACATTCATATTTTCATTCCGTATAAATGTATAAAGTAACTGTGTGCCAACAAGGCTGTCATTGAATTCCTCAAGAGTAAAGAAAAAATGTATCATTTCTCTTCTAGAAATAAAACCTTATACAATATTCTTCTTTGTTCACGAAAAAGCAAGAAAAAAAATATGATGAAATGGTTATTCGAGTGTGAAAGGTCTTGACTCTAGCGTGGCTCATCATCATCAAGATCATTTCCAAACGTATCATATTTTACTCAAGTCAGCAACAAACCTATTATGCGTGTACCCCAGAAGTCGTCATCATCTTCAGCTTCATCATCATCCACTTTCTACATGGCTGAATTACTGCATCTCTTTTAACGTTTAGTAACCTCGTGCATGCAATAGACCAAGTAGAAATGGGATGGCTGATGACGATGATGATAATGATGAAGAATGAAATAATATGATGAAGTATCATCTTTTTCCATGGTCTGTTTTATTTTTTTACGAATAAATCTCTCAACTCCAGTCCCACTGTCTACTTTGCCAAAAAAAAGAGAACAAGCTAAGAAAGAAAGAAGAATACACTCAAACCCTAGTCTAATCAAAAGACTTTGTAAACTGAAACTCGCAAAGTATTTGGAATATTTAATGTCACATGATATAATCACGTTTTGGGGAAAACTTCGCTACAAAAAGATCTTAATTTGGATTGAATGTTCAATGTACCGAAAGCATTGACTACAGAATTTTTTTCTTAAAAAAAGTTATTTCGATTTGTTTTTAAAAAATTGTTGAAGTTACTAAACATTTATAGGTATATATAATAACTTTCAAAATTCCAGTATAAAAATTTCGTTTGACCACTTCTATTATTCAGTGAAAATAGTGAATAATATGTACAATATTTAAGCAGACTATTATGCAAATTACAAAAAACGATAACAAAGCAATAAAGCAAACTGTTACTTAAGCAAAAAAGATACAATACATAATGGGGAAATCAAGAACATTTGATGTTTCAATTTATTAGCTACTCGCAACATTAAGGGTAGATATTAAACAACTCCACAATTATTTTACCAACATTTAAAAAAAATGCTAACCATTTTTAAAATACACACTAAAATAAGTCTAACCAAATGTTACCATTTTTTTATATTTAGCGCGAATCAACTTCTAAGTTTTATGAGGATGCTAAATGAGATTACATGATAACCTACTTGTACATTTGATACGTGTACACACCACAAGGCATAAAATGTTCTGTTTGTTTTTTTCAAATGTGTTTTTTTAGCATGCACATAGCACTCAAGTAGGAGAGAATCGGTCCTGATTTGTTGGAATTGTCTAGAAATTGTAAACAATCAGTCAGTACACAACATAATCACTTTACACCAAAAAACCAAGGTAATATAAAACATGCATAGAAGGAGTGAACACAATAAATATGTATCGTGCATTGACTATTGTGATTCCTAAAAAAAACATGCGGTTTTTCCTTGAACGTTAATTTTTTTATATTTATAGATTAGTATTCGAATACATTTACTTGCTTGCATGACAGGTACGTACAATCCTCACAATTTTTTAAAGTTTACTGTTCACCTTTTTTGGACATATTTTTATCTTAGTTTTTAGTAGACCGGCCATTTCTACGATGGAAAGTAAACTGACAGAGAATAGTATATAGATGTGATTATTTATACATTTTCTTTGGTTAGTTGATATATTGGTTATCATTTTTATATATACTCAGGATATTTGTTTATAATAATGTATTGTTGTTAAATTAATAATGGACACACGTTGGTATATATACGAATTATATGGGTGCTTTCAAAAATAGTTTTTAAAAAATAAATAAAAATGAAATGAACAAAATGAAAATTGATAATAGCTCGAAAAAATTACAACAGTCTATCATGTCTTTATACACGACTTTTGTAATAATGTACAATGGTATGAGTGGATAAATTATACGGCCAAAAAAGTTAGATAACAAATCTTGATGGTAGTAGAAGTAGATATATTAGATATATGCCAAAAATATAACAGCGAAAAAGAGTAATATATATATATGTTGTCGGTTAATTGAAAATTATAGATAGAGTTTGTAGTAAAATCTACTAGAAAAAATCTGTTTTTATATATCTACTGCAAAATTGAGTGAAAAAAGTTTGACGGCAACAAAAATTACGATACAAAAATATATCGTTGTTGTACGACGTTTCTTTAGAGACAAAGGGTAAATATTTTTTCTCCATCTTAAAATTATGATGGAAAAGGTTGAAGGTTGGAAAGTGATTTTTTTTAGGGAAAGAATAGATTAGGTTTGGTGTGGTAATAGGAAAAAAAATTGTTTGTGGTGCAGAAGGATTTTGAATGGTTTCAGTTGAACTTACGAGAAAATAAGTTCAGTAGTGAAGTAGCTTAAGAGTTGTTGCTTTTGATTTGAGTGAATGTGATGTAAAGCTTGCAACAATTTAATAAAGCGTATTTATAGTGTATTGAAAAAGGACAAAAAAAAATGTTATAAAATATTTCCAATTATCCTAAAGTGGATTTAACTTTAAACAATCATATTTTCAACAACTTTTGAAGTAAAACTATCCAATTACATCTAACGACTGAAAAATATTCCTCGTAAGTACAACACGGATTAAAAATGTCAGTATAAAAGTGGTACATTACACAGGATTTAAAGGTACAAAAAATTATGGCATTTTGGTAAATGTGAAAAATTTTACCATCATAAAATAAACAAAAATAATTTAGACAAAATGTATTGTAGATTTTTTTAGCTAGTTTTATAGCCAATGATGACATAATTTGTTTTTAAAAAATTCTCCTTTTTCTAGTTTTCTTTTCGGTAAAAAAAACTCACCATTTTTAACCAAATGGTCGTGATTAAGAGTTGATTCTTCTCGTCCTTTATATTGTATTTTCAGGTCACAAACACATTGAGAGAGACACAGAGATAGATAGATAGAGAATGATGATGAGGGTTTTTTTTGGAAGGGACAAGTCATGCAAAAAATTTGGAGAGAGAGAAAAAACACAGAAAGAAAACGAATATTAAAAATACGCCAAATATCTCACAATAATGAGTCTAATAGAAAAATATATATTTATATTGCTTGTTATAGCAGAGCTGCTTTTGTTTGTTTTTTTCGAAATAAATTTGACTATCAAATGTAATACTTATTTCCAGAGGAGAAGAGTGGTCACAAAATATATATAATATGTTATCTTACTCTTACACTATGTAGTAGGCTGAGAGGAAAAATATTGATATGAAATGCACAAAAAATATTACATGAAGACCACACCTTTGACAATAATAACGACCGATATATAATGATAACAATATATATGGAATATAAAGAATATGTACCATGATACAAGAACAATATATATTAAATGAATAATATGCTTTGCTAAATACTTGATATACCGATATTGATCACACAGAATTATTACACGACATATTATTATAAATGTTTTACGAAAAAATTGTTTTTGCTTTAAAATCACGCTCCAATTTTGTTACCTCACTCTCTACCCAAAAATCGGACAATCTCACATGGAAATTTTCTGTGTCCTGTAAAAAAGTCCTAGGGAAAGGGATAATTGAAATATATTGTTTTGTTGTAGTGTATTATAGTAATAAAATGTAAAAATATATCGACTATATATACACACGATAATTAATAATATAGCACTATATAAAACAATATGAACATTTAGAAATTCTAGATAACAGTCGAGAGAAGAAAGCAGAACAAAAATGTATAAGTACTGCAACACGAAATTTTAGTACATTGAACAGAGATGTAATATATATACACGAAGCAGTGAGATGGAAATTTAGGTAATATATTTACAGAGTAAGAGCGGTTTAAATTTGAAGGTCTAGTTTGTTGCCACAGACAAAAATGTCAAAGTGAAAACAAAAGTTGCCCATAAATAGGTTTTTTTTTCTAAGAACAAAATGTCTAGATACCTTTCATAAAAAGGATTGAATCAAAATATTGTGTAAGTTCACGTGCTTCTCCATGCATGCTCGTGGAATTCTCATTATTTACGTCTATTTGTGTTCTGGGAATGCTTTACAATCTCTGCTTTATTTTAAATCGAATAGAACGTTGTCTGTGGAATACTAATTTTGGAAGGATTTTAGTACCTGTAGTTATAAATACAAACGTTGTATTACTGCAGTACTAAAAGTCAGTGAAGAATTTGTTGTAATCGGATATGCGGTGAAAAGGAAATTTGATGGAGGGTATATATTTACATGGTGGTGCATCAAAACAAGTTATATTCAAAAATATAAAATACTAATGAATACTTTGTTCTGAATATTTTCGTTACAAAAATGCTTGCCGTTTCAAAAATGATTGTCTACACAAAAATATTTTCTAGTGGCATCAAAAAATATATCATTAATTATTCCTATATTAAAAAAGTATCATAATGACTGTGTTATTCTTAAGAGCAGGTGGGGAAGAAAAAGGACTGTGCAAATCTCTAGCTTTTACCACGAAATATATTGTAAGACTTTATTTTTTTATATTTCGGTAAAAACAACAAAAAAGAGGAACTGTCACACACACCAACTGAAATGACGAAACGAAAGAAACTCAAACTGAAATAGTAAAATAATATAACTACATAAGATACTTAAGATAATATAAAGTAATACTAGATTAATATTCTAAGTCGACTCATCATTCCTAATAAATACAGTAAAAATTAACGTGACTGATGTTTTGCATTCCGGCTTTTCAAAATTAAAATAACGAAAAATACCATCACTAACAAGAATTTAAAAGAAAATATCTTATGATATGTATTGTTTATGCCTGAAGCTCATAATAAGGTCTAGTGATGGATTAAGTGTATATATTATACTCGTATATATTTTATAGCACGGCCAATGTATTATATTTTATGATTTCTATTTTATCACAACTAACAGTAATGAGGTACTATGTACTAACATTCAAGTTTTTTAAGGAAAAATATTTCTAGAAATAAATATAAAAAAGAACATATGGCAGGGCAGTAACAGTTGTATGGCGCCACTTATTATAATATAAAAAACATTTTGTAGAGAAGTAATCGGGATGCGGTGGCAACAAAAGGAATTTTGCTACAAACAACAGCACTGTTGGTACAGGTAAAAATCAAAATAAATATAACCAGGGTAATATTGCGAAAATTTGAAACTTTATTTGGCTATCTGCATAAAAAGTACAAGGGAGCGAAAAAGGGCAGAAGGCGAATTTTGTTGCAAAATGGTCTTATATTGCATAAAATGTAACCAAATAGGATATGATGACAAAGGGAAAGCATTACTTTGAATGATAATAATATGACAAAAGTAACCATAAAAATGAAAGCATTTGTTGGTTTCATCCCTACAATCTAGCAATACTGTCTTATGACAAAACTTTGTTGATTTTATATATAATTTAAATGTTAATATTTATGGCCATTCAGATATTTTATTGCTGATATACGCGCAGGTGTTGAATCAATCAGGTTTTTTTCGAATAAAATTGTGATTTAGACTTTTGAATCAGATCAGAATTGTGTACGCTGTAGTAAATCAGTTAGTTGTCTCAAGCAATTCAATTGAAGATAGATAGATAGATAGATAGATGTAGCGTTATATAGATTTTCAAACAGATCCATTCACTTGGATAGGAATCGATATAGAACCACTATTATTAAATTTATACCAAATGTATTAGCAAATAAGAACTCACTGTACTAGAAAAAGCCGGAGAGATATATATAATTTTGTGTAAAAAACAGCTATTGCGATGTATATACGTACTATAGTATATATAATTGCTATATATTGTAAAAAAGTTCAATCAAAATACAGTAAAGAAATTTAACAAAATTATTTTTATAAACTTAAAACGCTCACAGTAAAACGTGTGTGGACTCTACTTCTACTGGAAAAGGTTGAAAAAATAAATGTTGAGGATAGATTTGAAAGTTTCAAAGAGTGGATGGTAAAAAAAAAAGAAATTCAAGTTAGTATAGAGTTTTGATATGGGAAATGTAGGATAGAGTTTATATGTAAAAAATGCACAGGTTTCTCTAGGCACATTCATTACGAAAAATATATATGTATAGAAATAAACATTTATACATAATTATAATAATATTATGTTATGAGCCCAAGTCATATTTCGTCTTGTAGTGTTTTTTTCAAGGT
This sequence comes from Entomobrya nivalis, assembly GCA_034695485.1. NCBI lineage: Eukaryota > Metazoa > Arthropoda > Collembola > Entomobryomorpha > Entomobryidae > Entomobrya > Entomobrya nivalis. The sequence goes on from JAQFZH010004207.1 coordinate 10,570, forward strand.
ACAACATTTACATTCACGAACAGAGCTATATATATAGAAGGTAGGTTTAATAATTGTTTCTAAGAAAGGGAAGGTACCGATTATTATTAACAAGGCGCGTCAAGAGATAAAATAATAAGTCAAGAAGAAAAAGTGGAACTGAAACGAAGAAGAGGGTACTTGTATAAAAACACAACCGTATAATAATAATATATTGTACAACAGACATACAATCAATCGGTACAAAAATTACGAGGGCAACTATGAATGGAAAATGAACAAATGAGATAAAAAGGCAAATTTTTGTTATTATTGTTTATTCTTTCTTGACAACGTAGGTATTTTTTTTAAATAGGGAAAACGTTGTAAAGAAGTAATAAAACAGATTTCACCACCTTATTATTATTTTTCTGATTTAAAAAACCAACTATAAACATATGAAAAAACTGAAAAGAGAAACTTAAAAAATTTGTTTAAAAAAAGGAATGTTTCCCTAAACTGAAAAACTGAATCTTTTTTTATGACTTGTATGCGTTTGTTTGCAATACTTACCAAATTTAGCCACGTATTGGTAATTAGAATCTGATTCTTTTCATCCTACAATACGGTGAAAATGTAGATACACACACAACAAATAAAAAAATAGAGATGAGTTTTGTTATTTTTCTTTACATATATGTCACAAATGTTAGCAAAATAAAAATGATAGGATTTATTTATTTTTTATATATATATTGTGTTCAACCTTTTTTTGTTTAAAGAAGCAACCAAACTAAGACTAATTTTTTTTTCGCGATGAAACGATGAAGTAATTGGATTGTTTTTGACATTTATGTGCTTATTTAAATTTTACGTTTACTTGAGTACTAATATAATTATTATTTTTTATATATTATTATTGTCCTTCACATGAATGTCAAACTTGGTGTTCTTTTATCTTGTGATCATTTGATGATGAAAACCCCTTTGAAAAAATGAAAGAAGCTCGTTTTTTTTACTTTGACTCAGTCAGTTCGCTTTGTGATTCGTATATTGAATTTCAGAAGCAATTATCTGCGTAGGTTCTACTTTGACAGTGAGGTAATTGAAGTGTTACGCAAAAAAAGAGTATTACGCTGTTCACGTGGACACCTGGTGATACCAATTCTTTTTTCGAGTAAACGCATCTGTCATGGATGGCGTGTCGTTCTGCTGCTATTGCTTTTTCACAGGAATTGTTTGTTACATTGATTATAAGTCTAAATGAGAGATGATGACATGACACGAGAATAAGTTTTGTTGGTTATGGAGTCTTATACAGTAAACTAGTTTCCTGGAATTGGTAAATATGAATTTAATGAGAGATGTGTTGTTGTTGAGTCGGTGAGTAAACCAGAAAATCCCAGGAAAAGTATAAATCGAGTTTTTAGATTGAAATTTGTGTTTATCATTATTTTTTATTGGAAATTTGTTTCAAGTTTTGAAAGGGTTTTATAACAATGTTTGATTGTGCGACGCAGGAGGAAAAAAGTTTGAGGTTGAATGAAAAACTTAAACTCAAGAAATGTTTTTTGGGAGAGATTTTATTTTTTATTTTTCCAAAGGACAGAATCGTTTCAGTAAAAAAAGCATGATTTTTGATGCTTTTTGAATGAAAATATATACATTCAATAGCACACGCACTACAGAAATATTACACTTGAGCAACTGATGTGGAAAATTAAAATCAAGAGCCACGTGTTACCCTGACTTTGTCAATTTTCCTCGTTGACACTTGAAAATAATGAAGTGAAATTCAAGAA
>JAQFZH010004208.1:0-12329 GCA_034695485.1 Entomobrya nivalis
TATCGCATCTTACAGGTTACAGTATTGGTAAAATTGAACAATAAAAAATACAAATGAGTTTGCTATGCATACGAACAACATGTTTTCGAGCTCTTTATTTCGCCATCATTTACATGCTCAAGGGAGAAAGAGCCAGAAAGAAAGAGGAAAATCTGCAAAATTATTTTTATGGATGGAATTAACTACTCTTTTATTTTTTACTTTCTCCTTTTCGGCTACGATTAGTACGAAAAAAAAAACACACCGCATCTCTGGCAAGGCGAGGAGGTTGGCTGCAAAGCTGCGCTAGATTTCGATTAAAAATACAGCACACTCACAGGAAGGCCAGAAGGCACATTAATTTGGTCGTATCAGCACTCAGCAGGTCTTTAGAAATAGGCATCCTTCATATAAATTATAGTTCATTATAAAAATTTAACTATTCAGTTTTCACAAAATTAACAGATTTTTAAAAATGTGTGATGTCGTGTCATATGCACAGCCCCATTTTTGCATTAGTGCATTTCAGTGTAGTTTTGGTAGGAGAAGCACAGATGTTGAAGGAATAGTGGAGTGAAAACGAGTGTATGAAAATTCTTTGCCATTCTAAGAAGCACCCGAGCAGCGGCATGACTTATTATGTCGTTTTATTTGAGTTACCGTTACACATTTTGCAATTCTTGCTCTGCAAAAACGAAGAGAACGAAAAGAATAGTAACGAGTGTATACTCTAATGAGAGCAAAATTTTGCAACGTCAGCTTTGAAAACATCACATTCATTTTTTTCACATTGAGTGTTGTTGACGCTAACTGTAATGGGGAAAGGCACACAGACAAATATGTGAGCTCCATCAATAATTCAGTGGGACTCGTTTTGCAGTTCCTTTCTCTCTTTCTCCGCTTTACAAAGAGACGGAATTATTGAATTTTTGGACATTAAAAATGAATAAAAGTAAACTCGACTGGAAATCAGTGCAGCAAAGCAAAGCAAAACGCTAGAAAATATTTCCGGTGGGATACTGTACAAAAATTGCTTGGATAAATAAGTAGAGAAAAAAGTTGCACGTTAAAAAGTGAAAGTACATGATTCATTTACAGTGCAGCATTGTTGTAAAAAAAATGTCGTTTAGAATATATCATTCATCAACTTACATGTATTAAGGATTGCCTTGCAGCTTAACGTTAAAGCGTCTTAAAATATGGCATATGCTTTTACACATCTCTGGAAGTAAACTCTCGTTTATATTTTCGCTTCGAATTCGTTGAACCGGTTGGAGAAAATAAGTGAAGTAACATCAGTGAAGACTTTAGGTACCTTAAATAAAGTCTACACCGAATTTTCGCAAAGAGCCAAACGAAAACTTGGATTCTGAGTTTTTCAAGTATGTGTACAGTGGCAGTGTGATTACATACAAGCTGCTATGCATACAAATAAGGTGTAGAATTGCACACAAGTCATAATGTATCAACTAGGGAGCTATTCAGAAATGACACAAAATCCATGTTTATTTAATTCTTGAGATTTACAGCCAAAATATTTCAATTCCAGCCTCCGGCTTATATATTTGAGCTGGCTTTCAGATTTTGACTCTTGCATTTGTTAGTTTAGGATGTGGAATAGTTTGATTATTAAAATCGTATAGGATATTCGTTTTCCTTTTGGAAAATGATGAAATCTCAGATTTCTTTTTTGTAAAAAATACAATTTCAATTTGCGAGTATTATTTGCCTTCAAGTTGCTTTTTCTATTCTGTCATGGGATGTAACTTTCAAGACAAGGTATATAAATATTAAATAGATCAAAATTCCAAAAGTCAAATACTGCTCGACGTAAAAGGATACATGAAAATTCTCAATTCACGGATAAAATGTACGCGAATGACGTATTTCCACTAGAATATCAAAAAGTCAAGAGTTTCAAAATAAATACATCAAATCTATTTTTAAACAGGATGTTCTTCCCACGAAAATTTTCTAATGTATTTTATATCTCCCCGTATTTGATATCATATGTCGTTGGCTCTCAATAATTTTTGCAAATAATATGCATTTATTAACTTTCATAAAAATTGATCAAATTTCAAAATCAATTTATATCTCATTCCCCTAGTAGGACAGCCAGAGTTACTGCAACAGTTAACTTTTATCCTGTTTAGCCTACATATTTTGTCGTAAACGGACACTAGTTAACTTTTGCATGAAAATCAGCAGTAAAACTTATAGCATAGCGTAATATGATCCCATAAAAGTATCCCAGTGGGAAAAGTAATTTTCTAAAAGGGTACACACTACGTACTTTTTTTCCCTCTACTTCTGTATTATTTGAGGAAGGAGAACGAAGGACCATCCTTCTCTCATCTTCTGAAAACTCCAACAGCAAAGAATCAAAGAAAAAAAACTTGCCTTTTAACTGTAATGAATGACACACACTCGCAAAGGCTTCCAATAACTAAATTCTCCAGAGTTGAATAGAGAGGTAGACTCCCGGAGAAAAGGAGATAGGCTGCTCACTTTCTCACTCTCTCTTCCACAATCAGTCAAACATGAAATGGACAAAAGTAAAAAGTTAAAGTGCTCCATGCAAGAACCAAGACGCAAGTAACCTAACCAAACCAGCACAGTTTTTTCTGAAGCAACTTGACTTTACTTGGCTCAGTTGCTTGGCCTAAGCTATTGGACTAGTTCTATCTTTTTCTCTAGATGATGACGAAAAGGACGAAAGTTTGCCTTTGAAGGTTTTTTTTTGCAAAAAAAATATCTCCAACCGGTACATGTGGTGCAATGATGATGATGATGAGAATGATGAAGTGGAAACCCATGAAAAAAAACTCTTTTCTCATAACAGATACATTTAAAACCATTTCCATTCTAAGCATCCAGTTTGCTTTCCGGTTCAGACGAAGAAATGAAACCTTTTAACTAAAAAAATAGCAAAGATTTTTAGTACAAAAAAAATGTTAAATAAATGCAATGTCTGTGCAAATAGAAAAAAAATGTGTAAAGATATTATTGAGTATGTGTTCTTATTTTCAACAACTATGATTCCCATCTCACTTCACAACATTCCTTTGGTCTAGCCCACGCATGTTTCCCGTTTCTTCTCATTTTCTAAAAAAGGCATCCATAAAAAAGGACCTTCATATAGTATTGCGCTTTTTTGTGTGGACATCGTATCATTTTCCGGTGCCTTTTTTTCTTACGTTTCTATTTTTTCTCGCCTTTTACCCTCACTCTACCATACTTACCATACCACACACCATCACCACTACGTAATTTGCACTACAATGTGTGGAAAAATCTTTTGAACTTTTTAAAAAATGTAGCGGAAAAAAGTAGGCTGCATTGTAGATCCAGAATGAAAAGAGAAATTTGCTGTGAAGAAAAAAAAAGAACCTTGGTATTTTCACCACCAAAAAAAAATTCCTTCTCGTTTCAGATTCAACTCAATTCACAATATATCAGCTTAGCCCAGGCCCTTTTACACTCGCCGGTAGTTCTATTCAAGCTTTGATACATACACATTACACGCCATATCATCATCACACACACTAAACATTTTCCTCAGAATGGTTTTAAGCTTATGACTATGACAGTAGGAGAATGGAATGGCATGGCATCTCTAAATAAATAGAGTTCAAAAGAAAAAAATATACATAGTCAAAAGACTGACTGGCATGCATGAATAGAATGCCATGCCATGCCACACACTCAAAGGTATTTTACAAGTCGTGTACACAAGAGATTCGCATGAATGCATGTTGAAAAAAAGTTTGCTGCTCATTTCAGTTTGCTCGCGTTTTCCAAACTTTTTTTCAAACTACTTTTCTCCGTCTTAAAGTCTTTTGGAAGTGTAATCTGTAACAAGACAGAGAAAATCCACACACACATTTTGTAACATGTTCATCATGTCATCATTATCATGGCCGTGGCCTTGAACACCAGTGGCACTTTGTGCAACTGTGACGGTTGAGAAAGGTGACACTGTAAATGTATTTTTTCATAAAAAGCTAAAGCTTAGCAAGCCATATTCCTGGATCACTGGCTTTGAATGAAGAAAAAGGAAAGTTTATAAGTTTATAATAAGCGTTAGTCTTTGTTCATGCTTGAGTGCTTAAAAGTTATTCACGGATTCTCTAAAATTATGAGAAGAAGTGATCCAATTAAAAGAAATGAGCGATATTTAGAAAAAAGCTCTGTCTTGAGTGTGGTTTGGCTTGGCTTGAAGCGATGATTGAAAAACTTGAAATAATGGAAAGTGACAAGGAGCAATTAAAATTTTAGTCAGAACAGCAGCACAGAAACTTATCTACTTTGTCCTTGGTCATCTTCACTGTCCATCAAAAAAGTGTGTAATAATCATAATGAAAGTTTACAAGAATTATATAATGGTTTTGGTCGTAATCATAATCATGATAATAAGATAGTTGGCAATGAGATTATGACGGAGAAAGGAATCATTTTACGACAACGACAACTCTAACGGTTTATTATGTCTGGCTGGATGTTGGTGGATGAATAGATAATAATAAAGGTGCATTTGTAATCAAATGGGATACATGGGAAAAGCTGCTTTTCGTTTATATATATTTTGGCAGTTTGCGTGACTTGACTTGGTTAGCCTGTCTCATTAGTCGTTAAATGGAGGGTAATGTGTGCGTATGCAATAAATTTTGTGAGACTGTTGTGGAAATGTGTTCTGCAGAGGAAATTAAATTACAATAGCAAAAACTTAATGCATATTCATGTAATCATGTCATGAATTGTAAAACTGAAAAGAGCTCTGCGTTGCAGGTTCCTCCGATAAAAGATGAACCCCGTTCAGCTTTGAATAACATGTGCTTTTATTTGTATGCCTGTTGATTATAGGCAACTTTGTATTTTTGTAGGTATTGTGTCTATAATGTTATAAATGTAAGGCAAACATATTGTGTCTGTGTCGCAATGTATTTTCATTTCAGTTTGAAATTTTTGTCATACTCTGCCTCTCTGAGAATATGTGCCCCACTTTACGAAATACTCATAAAATGGAATATTGCCGTTTTGCAACTTTCCACCGAAATTGGAAGTGAAAGGCACGAGCACCGAAACTGCCGCATCGTTCGTATACTCCAGAGAATAATATCATGGGCTATCCCGTGATATTAAATGATCTGCTTTAAAGGTTTCTTTCAAGGGTAATGTTAAGCAATATGTTCTCATATTTGCTGGAGGAGGATTTTTTATGTACATAGTTGATTTAAATAGCTACTTTGTACTTGGTGACTACGTGTAATATGCGTACCTAATGACCTATTTAATGAGAAAATGATACTGTGAAATGAAATGATGGTGATGAAGAGGAACACTCAACTAAATAGTTGAAGTAAAAGATGTGCAAGACTTTTTGGTGGCAGAGAAGGAGAGAAAATGAGCAAAGTAGGGAGAGCACATAGGAGAGAAACGGAAATTGGATATTTATGTTATTCATATAAAACTCATTATGCATAATAATATTTAAACATGTTAGGAGAAAAGTGTTGTGTATGTTCAAGTTGTGTAAAGAAAGTATGATTTACTGAGAATAAATTTGAAAAGTAATTTTGAGAGGTGAAGGTAGTAGCCTAGTTTACACAGAAGTTAATGAATTTACTGTCGGAAACTTAATGTGTACACATTAAAATAATGTTTAGATGAGTTTCTTTAATTACATGCCAATATTTTGTTTGTATGTTTTTAAATTAGATGGAGAAAGTCAAGTAAACGTTTAGTAAAAGTAAATGATGGTTTATTTACCTTTTTTTCAGATACCCGGATTGACGTAACAGGAAGTAGTTCCGGAAGACATGGAAGAAACTTACTGAGTCAACGCCAGGAAGGCTACTACTAAACTAACTGCAAAAAAAGTTGTGTGTACTAAATTAATTTCTAGAAGTTGTATATTTTTAAGTCTGCCTTTTGCTGCTGAAACTTATTGAAGAATTTTTTTTTTAAATGCATGTAAAAAAGTGTTATGATAAAAGACTCAAAGAAAGAAAGAAATCAAATCTGTAGATCGCTTTTGTTTGAATTTTGAAATTGGTATCTTAAAATTTCTTATTTGGTTTCAATAAATATAATAGATAATTTTAGCTAAATAAACATGTATGATAAACGCATAACATAGATCAACAACGAAAATTTTGCGTTGTTGCGCTTAAGTAAACTTTTGTCAAAAATACCAGGAATATTTGGAAGGTCGACGAATGGATGTAGAGTTACCTAAACAGTGGATCTTATGTAACTTACGCAAATATTTACACTGACGCAAAATCTGCTAAACTTTTAGAAAGTCAAGTTGCCATTCTTGAAAAAAAATCGTAATTTATGAACATATTTATATCAAAGAAAGTCTGCTTGGGTACACGTACATGTTTACTAAAAAGCAAGTTTACCAAGCACACTATTTAATTAAGAATTTGCCTGCAAGGGAAAGCGATGATTCTTCGTATCTTATAAAAAAAAGTTCCTTTTTGCTTTATTACATTTTGATGTTAACTTTTTAGAAATAGATAGAAGGGATTTACTTTAATTGCCAGTGGAAAATTTACATACTTAAGTGTAACACGCAAATAAAAGATTTTTTTTATAAACTTGGTGACTCAAGTGGCATTCTGCTTGCTGAAAAGAAGTTTTAATTGTATTACTGGTAAATGGATTGTGTGCTGAAATAAAATAAATATAATTATAGTTCGTTCCTTAAGTTTTGAGTTGTTTGTGAGAGAACTTATTTTTATTTTGAAAATGTCAATATCTTACTAGTTGATATGTGGTTATGTATGTATGTATGGTGTATATTATCTAAATTACATATAATGGATTTTTGACTGACTCTGTGATTGCAAAACCACATTAAAAAGAAAATATTATTACGCACTATAAATGTATATGTATCAAATAAATGAGCAATCTAAAATAAAGTTAAAGTTTACAAAACAATCATAAATGAACTAAATGAGTTCTCGCAATGCATCTTTTTTGTTTACTCGAGATTTTCTTCATTATAAAGTCACCTTCAAATGTCTTCATCAGATTTTCACAGCAAGCAAGCGGGTAATTTCATCATGTATCGTCGTATTCCTGGATTTTCTATTTATTCTCGCGGGCTGTCATTGTCATTGTCTATCTCCTCCTTGTGGTGATGCAACAAGCAACCGGTGAAACAAAATTAAAATGTACATACATCCTCCATATCTGAAGTACTTTGAGATGAAATGAAGAAAGGTTAAATTCATATTGTCTGTCAGAGCGCGTGGATGTGGAAGCAGACCAAGACCAAGGTCAAATATTGCATACAAATAACTTGCAGAGCACATCGCAACGCATGCATGCACATCGTATAAAACCTACAAACTAAGAATATCTACAATCTACACAGCTTCTAGTTTTCGTTGAAAGTGTAAGTAAAGCTATGTAAACAGATTGTTTTGTCTTTTGCCAGTATACCATATTATATTAGCAAAAGGATCTCCAGCAAAGGAAAGTAATGAGATGACAAAGACTAGTAGCTTTTGCAGAAAATCCAGATTTACACCTCAAGTCATTCTCAATATTTGACATCATCATTATCATCTTTACAGAGATTTAATTTAGAATTCCATATCCTATAATTGGATACGTGGTTTCGTTTCGTTTGAGGGAAATCAAAATGCATAACTACACCACAAGCAACCCCATCATTTCCATTACGAGCTCAGTCCCAAGAAGATGCGAAGGAATACATTAAAAATTATATAACTGTCATATTTTATTTTCTCATTTTCCTAAATTATTGTGATCTGATGCAAACGGGTTTATATGATTCTAAAAATAGGACCTTCAAAGGCAGTAATACAGGTACTCATGTTCACATTACATTTATGCCTTTTCATATTTAGTCGTTACAATAATTGTAAGACTGACTAACTCACTTCAATGTCCTTTTTAACTCTACAACGACGTAATAACAACAGCTTCTCTGAAACTCACTTCCTCTTTCCATATTTACGATTCCAGTAATGATTTTTTATTGCTACTTCAGAAATGCTACAGTGGCTACCTAAGTATTACCTGCGTTATCAAATAGCTCTGAAATTGGAAATAAAACATTTTAATGCTGGGATATAGATTATTATGTCAAATATGATAGCTCATGAAAATAAAATAAAATTATAACATACAACTCATTTATTCCATTAAAAATAAATTACATGTTTTAGGAAACGATAATTGGCTTTGCTTTGATTTAAAAATCTAATTCCGGGACTTGGTCATATGTAACTTCATCATACAAATTAAAATTATGTTACATACGTTGTCTTAATAAAAGGACCCACCCAGTGAATTTATAGTATTCTGCAATGTACTACTTATTCAACTTGTTATTTGTATTTTTTATCTATTTTGTAGTTAGCTGTTTTTATCTCATTCCAGAAATGTCTTTCTTTAGAGACTCAAGAGACTGCGACTACTATGCAGCAGTTGCAACTTGGTTGACAATATTTTTCAGAATATTCAGAATCAAAGAATATATTATCTAACCCTAACCCAGCATCAAATCACATATTTTTTTGGGTGTAGCTGAATTGAATCACGAGGAGTTCCCTGTCCTCTTTGCAATCTTAATGTTCCACGAACGAACAAAGGACACTTTTATCAGCCATCATCATCGTCACCTTGCCAGACAAGCCCTATATAAAACTTGCATTGCATATATACATATGTAACTGTTATGTACGTGTAGTGTATAAATCCATACAGACGGGTCTAAACTGAGGAGTGGTTCAAAAATCAGAAGTCCCAAAATAACAACCAAGGATAGACTTATGGACAGGAAAGGATACCTCTATGCCTGTGGCGATCCAACATCGAACATAATAGGAACATATGCACAATGCCACTATTCTCGTCTTACTTCCTAAACCTGCATGTCTGGTTTGCCAAAAAACGATCTGTACTAATCTGTAGATTTGTTGCCTCTCTGTTATGATGACAATGTGTGCGTGAAGGCGTAGCTAATCTTAACTTATCATGTCACAAGAAAGGACCGTTGAAGTAAAATTTCTTTAACTTACGACCAGACTTTTAAAAGTTTAAAATACGTAATTTAATTCCTAGTTTTCCTGCATTGCAAATAAATTAATTGAAATACAACGTATAATAAAAATAATAACACGGTGTAATTATTTATTAGGCCAATTAAGGGCCGGACTCAGACTGAACTGACACATCATGATTATTATATTTGACTAGCAAGCAAAGTAGTACAAATTCCTGGTAGGACCCAAGTCACCAAGAAAACTAGCATAAACCTCTCTAAGTATGTCAGAGACCAAGTAAAAGAATACGGAACTGCAATTCAACTTGGACAACCATTCATGTATATCAAGATTTCTAGCTGTCTAGCTTGCTATAGTATTCGACTTGCTTTGTATTTTCTGAAAGCTGTCATTATGAAATGAACAGAGTTACAACGAAGAAGCTTGTGACTGTGAGCCATGAGCTATCCATGCATTAAGATATCTGTCTGCACCGCAACCAAAAGCAAATCTTCATATTATCCATTTAACATCTTTAAGATGCTCTAGCTCAGGTACCAAACCAAAGTAATACACCACCCGTTTACCTTGCATCTTCTCTCGCATCTGCACTTATTTTTAACTATATCAGGTAATATTATTATGATATGGGTAAATGGGTACACACATAACATAATGATAGTGCAAGTGCAATAAGGTAATACATAACATCTTGTCTTTTTTTACATCTCTTGTTCAACTTTTCATTTCTTTCGTCCTTGGCTATCCTTTCTGATGTTCTGCTGCTCAGAGATTTTGGTTCAAACAAAAACACATCCCTTCTTGTGTTAATTCATCATGAATGATGATGATTATGATTGTATATGATGTGGTGAGTGAGTAGTGAGTAGTGAATGGAGAGGAGGCTAACTTGCATGTTGTTTTGGTGGAGATTGAAAATTGAAGATGATGTGAGCACACATTTTTTTACTACAAAACATGCATACTTTATTTTAGAAATATTTGTTTTTCAAAAGAAGATTACACTCTTTAAACGTGAACAAGATCGTTTAATAATACAAATTCCTTTCCAAAATTGCTTATGATTACTGTTGATGAGCAATTATTGTGGTTTTGTGTGATTGTCTAGTTCTTTTTGATATGTTGAGTCAATGAACAAACTGCTTAACTACATAGATTGCTCAAATGATCCTTCTTCAAACAGAATAGTAAAAGACTAAACATTATTCTTAAGACGGATGCTATTTCTACTGTTTTGTGATAACGTGTGTGGTATAAAATGTGATATCTTCTGTCAATTTTTTTTTGAAAGGGATCTCCTCATCCTCAATAAAAAATTAGAAAGGATTATATAACCATCTATCAAGTATAATCCATTGTGTGTGGCAAGTGGCAATGCTAAATGCAAGATACATAAATTTCTATGCATAATGCCTAGCACGTAAAAATGTGCCTAAAAATATGATCTGATGATCATTGTGTTCGCGTTGACGTTTCAACTGACATGAGATATTTTTTGTTTTTGTCAGTCTCACTCATTTTTGCAGACTTTCCAGAGTGTTTAATGTTTTAATTCACGTGTTTGGTATACTACTCATCAGACCAGTCATCATTTTTCACAATGAATCGAATGCTGGGAATAAGTTTTACAGTGATAGTTACACTAACACTGTTTGCCACTACATGCTTAGGTAACTTGATATATATTAGTTTAAATATGTGTGTGAAGTGAAATTGATAATCAATATAAAAAATTAATTGGATTATCTAACCTGCAATTTATGAAATTAATCAAATCACGCTTGCTTGCAGGTCTCTCAACACGTTGCTTCGTGTGCAACTCACGTGGAGAGTTGGGCGACTGTAGGGATCCATTTACACATAACGCCACCTCCTTCAAAGGCATTCCGGGAAATCCCGTCCAGATTGCTACTTGTCCTTCCGGATGGTGTCGCAAGCAAATGGAGTTGGTAAAGGGGAAGGTTGAAGGTAAGCTTTTCAAACAGGTGGATGGATGGATGAATTTTCACGTTTATTGTCTGGATGATAGTATCACTTTTCACATGGTCTGTTTGATAACTAATTTAATTAATATTTTTTTGTGTTCAGAATATGGTGTCTCCATTCAACGGCACTGCCTCCAGATACCTCCTCCCGATGGAGAGGAACGATGTGCCAAAGTGACACTCCAGAACAAACCAACGCTTCTATGTTTTTGCAGAGGGGATTTATGCAACTCTGCTCAAAGACTGCAGTCATCGTCGTCATCACTCTTGATACTTTCGGTATCGTCATTAATGCTCATTTACTCCGCCAATGCATTCCTATCTTCAACGTGTCTCAATTAGGTCTCAAAATATTTAGTGTGTATTCGTAAAAATAATAGAAAAAAAATCCTTATTTTTTAATACTGACTTTTTATATTGCATTGTATATAACTTTTTTTTACATATCTATCCAGTTTTTATACCTGTGTAAGTAGTCGTTCTACGATGAAAGTCGAGATTTTTTTTTGCTACAAAAAAATATTCCTAACTTTTGCATTTTTTTTGTAAAAAAGAAATGTGGACTTCGAAAAAGTTATAAATAAAAAAACGAATTGGGAGAAGACGTTTAAAAGAGATTCTTTTTTACTTAAAATAATGTCTTTATTTGCTATACAAATAGAAGTAATTGATGTCGCAAGATACCCCTTTGCTTCCGCCCTTGTAATTTTCAGGGCATCAGTGTCAGAATGAGTTACGAAACTTTTCACTTGTCAGTTTCAGTTTTTTTTCTTTAGCTGTTTGTTGGCCAGTTTTTGCAGTGTGTAAGCTTACCTTTTGTATTGGAAAACTGCAGTTTTCTCCCTCAATGATCTCCAAATGGGATATCTACTTTTATCGCAGCGCAGTATTGGCATTGGCATTTCACTTGTTAGTGTTCTGCAAGGTTTCCACACACCATCCCACACAAGACTACACGGTTCAGAATTCAAAATTCTCTCCAGGTGAGAATTTTCACAGAGATGTATTGTCACGGAGGCATTGGCGTGTACACTTTTACTGAAATACATACATTTTTTTTTAGCTAAGTTCAAAGTTAAAGTACAATTTCCTAGTAATATTCGCCTGTCATGTATGTCTTATATATATGTCTATCGCATAATGTATCAAATTGCATGAAAATGTGCAGACATCCGAATCAATACCCATTTTGTTGCATTTTCTCTTTTGTGTCAACACCATCAGGAAATAATCGCATCAAAGTACTTACAAAAGAACAATTCGTCGCTGCTGATGCATTTCCATTAGTTTAATATGCATACGAAAATTCATG
>JAQFZH010004209.1:0-12327 GCA_034695485.1 Entomobrya nivalis
GGTTTAGCATTGGGTTTATATTAGGGACATGTTGTCCCACTTGGTCCAGAGTTATTATAGATTAGTATTATAATGAATTGCAGAAGAATAATAAGACTAGCTGCCAGAAAAATGGGGACAAGAAGCGAAAACGTTTGCAGATGTACTTAAAATACAGCTTTGTTGGTGAGATGATGACAATATTTTTTATGAGAATGGTTTTTTATGGTTTTGTCCCAAGAACGATATCCTTCGCCATATAATTTGCATTGTTGTTAAAATGATTAGGTGTGATAATAACAATGAATGGATTTTGTTGACTGGTCAATATGCGATTTTTAAGCTATGATCACAATGGAAGGCTTGCAACTGACTTTGATGGTCCAAGAAAAATGTGAAAAATTGACATTCAACCTTTGCTTTGCATCTAAAAGTTTTTATTAAATTAGCCCAAACGAGATATTGAAACAAACTTTCCAATCTATAATTATCTCTAAATGTTTTTAAAATAGTTGTAAAATTATGTAAATAATAATTCATAATGATTCACTAATACCAATTGACAACTTACAAGTTTTAAAATCCGACCAAGACTACAAATTATAAAATATTTCACTTTCACTTATCGCTCATCATCACTTTCTCCAAATTGATCAAAATATTTTACGTTTAGTTTTAATTAATTACCTATTTTAAATGAAATTCATAGCCTGGAGAACATTACAAATGATGCTTTGAATTTGCATTTATATATCATAGTTCAAGATGCATTCAATTTTTCTTCTGTTTGTGAATTCTTGATCCTGCAACTCGTTCACTCTTCCTCCTTCTGCTGTAAAAAAAAGAAGTATTAATAAAATATGTTAAATAATTTTCCATACACAAATATTAGTTGGTATTTAAAATTGCTATTTGTGTTTCAGAAAATATGGAAAAACTTACCCCCGCTTGCGTCTTTTCCCAATTGCATGGACTTTTTTTCCAATGCAACTCAAAATGATTTTGGGACGAGAACATATTTCCACAAAAGTGACAAAGAACAGTGCAGTCGCCATCGTCAGCTTGTAATTTCGGCTCGTCGACAAAAAAATCAGGGTCTTGTCCATGGGGAAAGTCTATCCCTCTGGCACGTTTGGCTGGCTTGGGGGATTCTTCTCCCGTCTTGTCATCATGATCATCATCCGAAACGAGGGACTGACTGGAACCAGGCAGTGGTGAAACCGAAGAGGCGTCACCATTCCCATCAACGACTTGAACACTGCTAAAAAGACATGACCATGATGCATAGTAATTTCAAATTTTGTGCTAAATTGTATATCAAGTTTATAGAATAATTAAAAGTATATATAATTTCTTACTTTATAGGCATTTCAACATCAACAGCATCTCCATCGTTAATTGGCTGACTGGGAGGAACCACACCCCCTTCTTCATTTGTTGTTGGTATTGCAGTTGCAGTAGTTTGTTCAGCTGGAGCAGCCGTAGTCGCCTTCAAACTTAGTGTTATAGCAATTTTCCCTACAGCCTGAATATATTGATACAGACCGTGGTACTCATTCATTACATCAGAACACATTTTGTCGACTTCATCAACACCTACTACCCTTTCTTTCGACACGGATTCCCTGTCGGTTAATACAAAATATGGCTCAGCCAAGCTTTTGAACAAGTTTTTGAATCTGTAGAATTCCTCCTTATCCTCCTCCTCAACGTACGTCTCCATTGTCTGGCTTCTGGCTTTTTGTTCCATCAACTTGATGACTTCTTCTAGGTGACAAGAAATTTGTTTCTGAACTGGCTCTCCAGCTTCGCTTAGTTGTTCAGCTTGCATGCGAATTGTTTCATCCTGCTCCGCAATCCTTTCCAGGGCCACCTTTAGTTGTAACGTTAATTGTTTATTTTCATTAGACAACCTTGTCGCTTCTTCTGAGGAAATTGTATTCCCACTGGAAGTTGAAGGGATGAAGGGAAACGATATAGTTTGGGACGGCAACACTTCAATACCATTTCCATTCGTTACTTCGTCAATAAGCATCGCCTCCTCGTGTATGGCCTCTGGCACTTCTTCCAAAACAGTCTCCATGGTTGTATTGGATATCTGTAAAAGGATAGATGACCGATTTACAATTGGGAAAATGGTTTAAATTTGACGGTTCTGCACCCTTTTTATGATCAAAAATCCGCCTTCAAAATAATTCTATCACAAAAAATAACTACGTGGTAAAACATTTCGATTTAGGGTGCAAAACGTGCAGCTCTAATTCTTCTGAAGGAGGATTTTTGATCGTAAACGTGCAAATGAATCGTATGCCTTTCCAATTTTTTAACTGTATTCTTAAGTAAAAATAGAAATGTCAGTTTGGAAAAAATATATTAGTTTTCTTACCAGTTTTATTTTTCCCTGTTAATTTTGGTTGTGTAACGCTCAACTCATTCGTCCTATAAAATATCCCTTCAGCAATTTGAATTAATTTTTTGAAATTCAATTCAGTCTGAGTTCACAAACACCTTTTTTTGTTTTTTATGTCACTAATTGTTTTAATTCGTGCTCACTTTCTCACTTTCTAAAATAATCCATACAAATCCAATACAATAGTCTATTGTGTCTCACTGACTGATATACTGATGATTGTTAAGTTATGAATATGTATTTAAGCAGTAAAAGATTCCACTAATCAATTAGATTTCAAGTGAATCTTTCCAAAAAAGGGTTGAATGAACACACTATTGACGCATTTTATATTACTTTCCCCAAATTTTGTATTCCCTTTTTGCTCGCTCCGGCTCTGGCTCTGACTTTGGCTTCTTTTTTTAGTCGAAGAAATGTGGAAATGGTTAGCTGAGCTGTGTGTCTTGTCTTGTATGTATTGAGTATATTCACAGTTATATTATGTATATTAATCATCAAAGTATAACATGAGCATGTAGTCCAGATTATTTTTATGCTTTCAGCATCTCTTCATATATGTCACAAATCTTGAACAATTATATGCACAACATTTTTGCAGTTAGGAAGGTAGCTTGATCGTATTTAAGGTTATACCGCACTACGCTATTTCTAGGCTAGTCCGTTGTATTAGCAAATTTTTGCATAATATGCTTTTGAAGTAAAAGAGTGAAGTGAAGCATGGTTGGCTATATCACTAAATGGTTATGGTTAAAAATGAAAGCAGGAGGAGAAGGACAATAACTACAGTACTAACTAGTAAAAGTGGGAGACGTTAAAATACAAATATACTAAGTATATATGCTGCTTTATGAACTGTGATGCTGAGGTTGTCATACGATTATGATGAAGATTAATTTTGTTGTATAAGTCGTTGTTCTGCTATGCTGCCTCATAATTATTGGCATGCATGCATGATTAATAGACAATACACAACGTACAATATATGAAAGTACACAAGAAATACTTATAAATATACTTGTTAGAAATGCAGGCAGCAATACTGCACTGACAAAAGGGTGACAAGAAAAATGGGTAATAAAAAGTGCCAAAAAATATCCATGACTTTTTCGAAGCTAACTGTCTAACTTGGATACAGTACAGAACACCTTTCAGCATAACTATCCAAGAAAAATGAAAACTAAGTTTTTCTAAATTCTGTATATTTTCCTTGCTCCTTTTTGTTGTGGTGATTTGAAGTCATGATATATGAGCATACAATATTGATGCAAACGCTAAGCTATGTTAGCTTTGTTCTTTTTGTTATTACACACACTTTTAGTAAATGAACTTGAATAAAAATAGTTGACAAGTTGGAGTACACAGGACAAGTTAGGTGTTCTCTGTGCCGGAAACAGTTTACATCAATGAACTTGTGACGCAGTAACTTTGTTACACAGCGCATAAGGGCAAGGCAAGGGCAGTGGGCAACAATGAAGTAGTACTTAGTTATGACTTAACTTACAAAATACATACTTCATTTTATAAAGCTGAGTAGTAATGCTACCTTGTCAGGTTATAACTTGGATGATTCATTCCAACTTGTATTCTCAAACTTTAGATTTTTTGCACTTGAAAGTGTGAGTGACGAGTCTGAGTCGCAGTAGTTAGTACAATGGTTCATATATCATATCCATATTTCTTACTTCGTAAAAAAGAAATTGTGGAGATATTGTTTTGTAATAATTTTAAGAAATAAGATCAAAATGGCCTTTTCTCATGATGCCCCTTTTTTGCCAACAATCCCAAAATAAGCTCTTCTGTCCCGAAAACTAGAGTACAATGGTTTAAAAAAAAATCTATGTCTGTTCTGTTATATAACATTATTTAATGAATGAAGACAGAAGACCAATAAAACTTGACACCAGAAAATTTGGGCAAGAAATATAGTTCACATGCAAAATGTTAAGTACAGCTTTGTTAGTTGTTCGTGAGATGATGACAAGATTATGAGAATGGTTATGGTTTTATCCCAAGAACGATATCCTTCGCCTCACAATTTGCATTGTTGTTGAAATTATAAAGTGTGGCAATAACAATGATGTGATTAATAAACTATGATCATAATGGAGGCCATCTAAAAGACTTTGTTGGTCCAAGGAGCATCTTAGTTTTAATAAAAATTAGCTCAAAAGAGAAATTGAATTAAACATTTTTAATCTATAAAATTCTCTAAATGTTAAAAAGTTATAAAATTAAATAAATATTAATTCAAAATGATTGACTCATGCATGCCAATTGACAACTTAATTTTTTTTAATCCAATCTTGACTACAAATTATAAAATATTTCACTTACCGCTCAGAAAATCACTTTCTCCAGGTTTATTAAAACACATACACGCATAACCACACCTACTTGTATTGTGCTTTCAATACATTTAAAAATTAGACACATTAAATTATGAATACAGCTAAATGTTAAAAAGTTGTAATTTTTTTTATGAATAATAATTTCTAAAGATTTATAACTCATACCACCAATTCATAACTTACAACCTTACCATTTTTTTTAAATCCCACCCAAATTACAATTATAAAATATAACTTATATCATTAACTAGTGTGTACTCATATTGTAGATCTTAACTTTCACTTTCCCTTAGCTCATCATCATCATCGGCATAACTTTCTCTCAAGTTTTATCAAAATATTTTACAATTTAATAATGATTAATTGCCTTTTAAAATGTAATTCATAGTAACTTTCGATTTGTTTCCTTAAAAAAGTATTAATAAAAACGTACCAAGTAAATTTTGCATACAAAAATATTAGTTGTTATTTGAATTGATATTTATGTTTCAGAAAATATGGATAAAACTTACCCCCGGGGGAGTTCTACCGCAATGTTATGTGCTTGCATCATGTGCGCCTTAAAACGGCACTGGAAAGAGAATAGCTTTCCACAAAAGTGGCAAAGAACTGGGCACTCTCTTATGTAGTAGCTAACATGAGCTTCTAGCGTCAGCTTGTTCAAAAATTCCATATTGCAAAAGCATTTAAATTTGCGTGGTTCCAGCTTTTTCGGGTCGTATCCACGGTTAACGTCTTCCCCTCTCGCACGTTTGGCTGGCTTGGGGGATTCTTCTCCCATCTCTTCATTTTCGATGAATTGAGCTTCCGGAGGAGCTTCCGATTGTGACATGATTGATTCTCTTTCACCATCCCCATCATTACCATCATCCGAAATGAGTGAATGGCTAGGACCAGGCTGTGGTGAAAGCGATGATCCGTGACCACAAGAGGCGTCACCACTGTCATCAAAGATGACCACTGGAAGAACTGGAACACTACTATAAAAAACATGACCATTATGCACAGCAATTTTAAATGTTATACAAATTTTCACATCAAGTTTGTAGAATAATTTTTAAAATAGGCTAACTTTCCAGATTTTACGGGAATTTCTACATGTTCCACAACGTCCGCCTGGTTAACTGGCTGCGTGGGAGGAACCACATCCACTGGTTCAGTAGTTTGTTCAGGTGGAGCAGCCGTAGATTGCTTCGAACTTTGGAAGTACCCATTTTTCAATAAAGGCTGAATTTCTCGGCGGAAAAATTGGATCGTTGTTTCAAAAGCCATTTGTTCTCTCTCAACTTGATCGTCCAAAATCTTCCATACAAGATCATGAAATTCACTGAGAGCTGTACTATTTTGCTGCCCTACTTCTTTTTCTGCACAGTGTTCCTTGTCGATTACTACAAAATATTGCTCAGCCAAGCTTCTCACCGAGTTTTTGTATCTGTAAAATTCTTCCCCATCTTCCTTTTCCAATGTCTGGCTTTTTCCCTGTTCCACTAACTTGTTCAGTTTTTCAAGGTCGCCATGACTTTGTTGCTGAACTGGCTCTCCAGCTTGCTTTAGTTGTTCACTTTGCTTGGAAATTGTTTCATTCTGCTCCGCGATCGTTTTCCGGGCCGCATTTAGTTGTAAATTCAATCGTTCAATTTCCCTTGTCGCTTCTTCTGGGGACATTGTAGGCACAATGGCGGAAGTTGAAGTGGTGAAGGGAAGCGAAATAGTTTGGGACGGCAAAACTTCAACACCATTCCCTCCAATCAAAGTTATTTGAGTGAGTGGCTCTTCTTCACTACTTCTCTCCTCATCATGGATCACCACCGGAATTTCTACTGAAACAGTTTCCATGGTTGTTTTGGATCTCTGTAAAAGGACAGATAACCGATTTCCAATTTTTTTCCACTGTATTCTCAAGTAAATAGAAATATCAGTTTAGAAAAATATGTTTTTTTAAACCAAATCTGTTAATTCCTGTTGTCGTACCGTCAAATCATTCGTCGTATTTAAGAAAAAAAAACCTTGGCAATTTAAAATTACCTTTTGAGATTCAATTTAATTCAGTCTGATTTCACAATCACCTATTTTTATGTCACAACACTACTAATGGTTTTCATTCAACCTTCAACTCCATACAAATCAAATACAATGGTCTAGTTTGTCTCACTAACTGATATATATATATATATATATATTTAGATTTATTGCAGACTTCAAAAATCAATTACAAATTACAATGCATAAAGTAAATGACAGGTCCATATACTACACAAGGAAAAACTACAAAAGGTCAGAAAAAGATAAGATAAATTAGATGATATACTGATGCTTGTTAAGTTATGAATAAATTACGCAGTAAAAAAAGTATCCTATACTCAATTAGGCTTCAAATGAGGGTTTCGAAAATGGTTGAATGAATGCACTATTTACGCATTTTAAATATACCCATCGATTACTTTCCCCAAATTTCGTATTCCCTTTCTGCTCGCTCTAGCTCCGACTTTGGCTTGGCTTCTTTTTTTTAGTCGATGAAATGTGGAAAGGGTGAGATGAGCTGTGTGTCTTGTCATGTATGTATATATTTAGTATATGTACACTCATATAATTATGTATCTAATCATCAAAGTATAACATGAGCATGTAGCCCAGAAAAAAAAAGTTTTATGCATTTTTTTAGCATCCCTTCACAAGTCAAATCTTGAACAATTAAAAATATGCACAACATTTTTTGCAGTTAGAAAGGTAACTTGTTTGTATTGAAGGTTATACCACTACACTATTTCTCTGCTGGTCCGTTCTGTTGTATTTAGGATTTTTTTTGCATAATAATATGCTTTTAAAGTAAAAGAGTGAAGTGAAGCATGGTTATCTATCACTGAATGGTTATGGTAACGAAAACGGGAGGAGAAGAACAATGACTACAGTACTAACTAGTGTAGGTGGGGATGGGGGACGTTAAATACAAATAATATAAGTATATATGCTACTTTATGAACTGTGTTGCTTAAGGTTGCGATAAGATTATGATGAAGATTTTTTTGTAGTAAAAGTCATTGTTCTGTGCCTCATAATTATTGGCATGCATGTTAATATACACAACGTATAATATAAGAAAATGCGCAAGAAATAAGTGTAAGTATACTGGTTAGAGAAGCAGGCAATACTGCACTGAAAAAGGGCGACAAGAACGAAAGGGGTAATAAAAAGTAGCAAAAAACACTCATCTCTTTTTTGAAGCCAACTGTTGAGTCGATGTGAAGAAAATGCTTTACTTTTCCAAGCCATTTATTTTTATGGTGCTGCTATGATGACTGAGGACGCCTGTTCTTGTTGGCCATTGCAAGTTGCAACTCTTACAAAAATGCAATGTAAGTAGATACAGAGTGCACAGCAATAATGCATGCATAAAGATATCATTTTCTAAATGTACAGCTGCAAAACTGGAATAAAAAAAGAATGGAGAGAATATTTTTAATTGTGTATGTTTATCCAGTTAAACCTATACACTAAATATAATCGCAGTTTCATGTAAGTCATCCGCTATTGCTAATACGCTTTTGAAAATTGAAAAGAAAATGAAAAAAAGCTCATGCTGCGTAAAAGCTTATCAGGCCAACAATGACGCATTGGAACTGGAACATGAATTTAATCATAGAGCATCTGTGGAAAAATGACATGACGCACGAAAAGCTTCTTTGAAGAGTGGGTCAGCTAAATCCAGCTAAATTGAGGATCTAAAAATGCCCCATCAGCATACTTATCATGACAGATTCTAACTTGGATACAGAACACCTTTCCGTAGAACTTTCCGAGAAGAACGAAAATTAAGCTTTCCCAAAAACAACATTGTTTCCCTTTTCTTACATGTTCATGTTACATATTATAAGCAATGAACCCAGAAGAAAAACTGAACTCTCTTTCCTTCTTTTTAATGTGATGATGATGTGATACAGTATTGATGCAAACGTAAGACTATGCATAAGTATTTAGTAAATGAACTTGAATGAATAGTAGTGGTGCGAAAAGCATGATGTGTGTAGGTATGTGCATGATGTGGAAATGAGTATTAAAACCGATTTTCGTTGGGACGCCACGAATCAGAACCATGAAAGTTTCAAACTTTTTTTTTACATTCTCAAGAAGCATATGGCTGAAAAGTATGCTGCGACTATGCAGTAAACAGGACAAGTTGGGTTTTCTCCGTTTAGGAAACAGTTTAGATCGATAGAAAATATTCTAATCATGCCAACAAGCCCAATAAGCTCATAATATGACCTAAAGCTAGTAAAAGTACAATGGTTTTTTTATACCTATGTCTGTTCTGCGCCATAAAATTATTTGATGAATGAAGGCAGAAGAAGAATATGAAACTAGCTGCCAAAAAAATGAGAACAAAAAGCAGAAAGCTCACAGATCTGTAACATACAGCTTTGTTGGTGAGATGATGACAATAATTTTAATGGAAATGGTTTTTTTATGATTTTGTTCCAAGAACGCTATCCTTCGCCTCATATATTATTGCATTGTTGTTGAAATGATCAGGTGTGATAATAACAATGAATATGCTCTGTTGACTGGTTAATATGAGATTTTAAAAACTAAGATCACAATGGAAACCTTGTAAGTGACTTTGATGGTTGAAGAGAAATGTGAAAAATTTGGATTCAATTTTTTCTTTCATTTTAAAGTTTTATTAAAATAGCTCAAAAGATTTGGATTAGCGATTAGCTTGTCATTTGGGTTTGTCCAAAAAAATTCTTGGTGCAACGTCACTTAAATGTGCCATCTTATTCTTCTCCCATCTCGTCATCATCATCATCATCATCATCATCATCCGAAACGAGGGCTTGACTGGGATCAGCAGGCAGTGGTGAAAGCAATGAGGCGTCACCACGAGACGCGTCACCATTCCCATCAACGATGGCCACTGGAAGAACTTGGACACTGCCAAAAATAAAAACATGACCATGATGCATAGCAATTTCAAATTTTATGCTAAATTGTATATCAAGTTTATAGAATAATTCAAAGTATATATAATTTATCTACTTAACTTACTTTCCATACATTTCACCATGTTCCACAGCATCCCCATCGTTTATTGGCTGACTGGGGGGAAGCACACCAACTTCTTCATTTGTTGTTGGTATTGCTGTTGCAGTAGTTGGTTCAGCTGGAGCCGCCGTAGTCGCCTTTGATATTTGCAAGTTATCAATTTTCAATAAAGCCTGAAATGTTTGATACATACCATTGGCCTTATTCATTACATCAAAACACATTTTGTCGATTTTATCATAATCTGCTCTCCCTTCTGTAGACAAGGCTTCCTTGTCCATTAATACAAAATACGGCTCAGCCAAGCTTTTCAATGAGTTTTTGAATCTGTAGAATTCCTCCCCATCCTCCTTCTCCAATGTCTGGCTTTTTCCCTGTTCCACTAGCTTGTTCAGTTTTTCAAGGTTGCCATGACCTTGTTTCTGAACTGACTCTCCAGCTTGCTTTAGTTGTTCATCTTGCTTGCGAATTGTTGCATCCTGCTCCGCAATCCTTTTCCGGGCCGCAGTTAGTTCTAAATTCAATCGTTCAATTTCCCTTGTCGCCTCTTCTGGGTAAATTGCATTTACAATCGCGGAAGCAGTTGAAGCAGTAGAAGTCATCAATGAGCTATTTTGGTACGGCAACTCTTCAAAACCATTTCCATTCCCTGCATTCAAAGTCATCTCTGACGAGGGCTGCTGTTCAACACGTGTCGCCATCGCCTCCTCGTGTATGACCTCTGGCACTTCTTCCGAAACTGTCTCCATGGTTGTTTTGGATCTCTGTAAAAGGACAGATAACCGATTTCCTATTTTTTCACTATTTTTTCACTCAAGTAAAATAGAAATATCAGTTTAGAAAAATTTATTAGTTTTCTTACAAGTTTTTTTTCCCTGTTAATCTTGGTTGTGCAATGTTAAACTCATCCAAAATAACCCTTGGCACTTTGAATTAATCTTTTGAAAAATTTAATTCCGTTTGAGTTCACGATCACCTGTTTTTTGATGTCACTAATTGTTTTAATTCGTGCTCACTTCCTCTCTTTCTAAAATAATCCATCCAAATCCAATACAATAGTCTAGTGTGTTTCACTGACTATTACTTTATTATTACTCTTGGTCTATTACTTTCCCGAAATTATGTATTCCTTTTTTGCTCGCTCCGGCTCTGACTTTGGCTTCTTTTTTTTACATTTTAGTGGAAGAAGCGTGGAAAGGTTAGCCGAGCTGTGTGTCTTGTCTTGTCTTGTATATATTTAGCATATTCACACATATTACTATGTATCTTAATCATCAAAGTATAACATGAGCAGGTAGTCCAGAATTTTTTAAATGCTTTTATGCATATCTTCTTTATGTCACAAATCTTGAACAATTATATGCGCAACATTTTTACAGTTAGGGAGGTAGCTTGGTCGTATTTAAGGTTATACCGCACTACGCTATTTCTCGGTTGGTCCGTAGTTTTTAGTAGATTTTTGCATAATATGCTTTCAAACTAAAATAGTGAAGGGCAACATGGTTATCTATCACTGTATAGTTAGTGGTTATGGTTAAAAATGAAAGTGGGAGGAGAATGGCAATATGACGACAGTACTAACTAGTATAAATGGGAAACGTTAAAAACGTTGAAAAAAGGATGACAAGAAAAGGAAGGGGTAGTAAAAAGTAGCAAAAAATATCCATCGCCTTTTTGAAGCCAACTGTTGAGTTGAGGTGAAGAAAAGGCTTTACTTTTCGAAGCTATTTATTTTTATGGTGTTGCTGTTGTTGTGATGAAACTTTTTTTTTGTTTGCTATTGCAACTTGCAACTCTTACAAAAGTGCAATGTAAGCAGATAGTGTACAGAGCAAGAATCAAGAATACACGCTTAAAGATTTTATTTTTTAATGTACAGCAGCAAAACCGGAATAAAAATAGAATGGGGTGAATATTTTTACTTATTTATGTTTATCCAGTTAAACCCATTGAAAAAATGAAAAAGTGCTAATTCTGCGGGAAAGCTTATCACGCCAACAACAACCGCATTGGTACTTGGAGCATGAATTTAACCATGGAGCATCTGTGGAAAAATGACATGACACACGATAAGCTTCTTTGAAGGTTCAAAAGAACAAGTTAACTAAATACACCAAGTAAACTAAATTGAATGTCTCAAAATGCCCCACCACCAGAACATCTTTCCGCAGAACTTTCCAAAAAGAACGGAAATTAAGCTTCCCCAAAAACGGAACATGCCATTGATCAGATTTCTCGACTTTTTTTCATGCCACTGATCAGAATTCTGACCACAATTTAAAAAATTATTTTTCTTCAGAATGCTAAGATATTTTTTTGATTATTTAGCATACATTTTATCGGACATTAAAATAAAATATTTCACATTGTACTAATGAAATAATTTTGTCATAAGAATACGTTGCTAAACTAGTCCATTTCAGTCGGTTAAAGGCAAGCTCCGGAGCTTGCCTAAGCAAGCTCAGGAGCTTGCCTCCAAAATTTAGGAAGGCAAGCTCCGGAGCATGCCCAGGCAAGCTCAGGAGCTTGCCTTTTTCAGAAGCAAGCTCC
>JAQFZH010004210.1:0-12326 GCA_034695485.1 Entomobrya nivalis
ATGAGAATTCATACTGGAGAAAAGCCTTACAAATGTCAAATGTGTCCTAAGACTTTTGTATCAACAAGTCATTTAAGCAAACATATCAAAACGCACAAATAATTTAAACAATATTATTCGTAAGTTGTTACGTTTAACTAGTGAGATTGAAAAATACATTTGTAAATACGAAGAGTGGAAAGTTATTTATATTTGGTTATATGTTACATACATACATTATGTATAAATATTTATAATTTTCTTCGGTTGGTCTTATGTAAAATGAATGTTGTTTTTGTAATGTAAATTTCTAAATTTAAATACTAATTTTATGCATCTAAAAGTTATAAATAGATTATTTATATAAGGTTTACTTTTAAATGTTTTAAGTATCACGGAATATTGATAATATTTCAGCTTTCTTCTGTCATGAATAAAGCTAACCATCCATCCAGAGCTCAATATTTTATAGGTTTCAATATTATCATTTAATTCAGTGTACATCCCCATTTTTACAGCACATTTTTCCGATGACCAAACATTCTTGTAAATTAATACCATGCGGCTGTTTTACTGAATGTTTAAATACAATAATAGATTTAAGTTAATTTTGTAAATAAGTGATGTAACCTCAATACGTTTGGAATAAATTAATATATATTTTGAAATTATCGTTATCGAGTTATCGTGGTTTGGTATGTATGAAATTGGTTCTTATAATTCAACAAATATGATGAAACAAAATTAATTCCAAAAAAATAACAAAATTAAATAATAAAAAAACAATAAAATTAATTAAAGAAAATTAATAACAATTATGTAAAAAATATTTGACTAAATTAATTAGCAAAAATTTATCAGACAAAATTACATAAAAATATTTAAACTAAAGTAATTAAACAAGAAATAATAAAACTAATTAACTAAACAAAAAGCAAATAAATTAAGTAAATTACATGAAAAATTTCCAACATGTTATGTTCTAGCACAACACGCCTCCATCTTCCTCCCGAGCAGCTCAAGACTGAAAAATTCCGCCCAAATCACATTCTGGCTCTGACTCACCTCCAGTTATTCCACCCTCTCCCTCAGTTCTCACACTTTCTACCAACGTAATCTCCTCCTTCCCTTCCTCCCACCCCTTCCAAATCTTTTTCATCTCCCCCTCATCTCAATTCACTTTTTTCCCAACAAATAACAAAGTGAACATTTGATAATTAGCCGTCTCCCTCCCCTCCTTCCCAAAATGGTCAGCTCCGGATCCTTCAATTGCTCCAAGTACTCCTTGTTCATCCATCATTCATCAGCTGAAATAAACAATTAAATAATTTTGAATGTCTGGTTCAAAATTTAATTCATTAATTAAAATTATTTAACAAAAAAAAAACTATCTAATTAGCTGTTCCGGCGGTGCTCCTCGTCCTCCTGGCGCGTCACCTGCCATTTTCACTGTTTAGATGACGAAGATGATGATACTGCAGGTTTTGCTGAAGATGACGTAAAATTATGGGCAGGCCAGCTGACTATGTCTTCCAGCTTATTTAAGTGAACATCGCTCTATTCGTCGTTAAAATTGTTCAAAGATCCAATATGATTTACACCATTAACTTTAATTACTTTAGTTGTGATTTATTTACAATTTAATATTTTTTTAGTTTAACAACGTAAATGGTAAACACGTGGTACATGTAAATATTTTTGAAATGGAATTATTGCACCATAAAAAATGCGTTACTTTTAAATAAGTTATCCGTTTAACTGCACGAAAAAGTCCCGAAATGATGTCAAAGTATAAGCTTGGTTCATTTACAGTTTGTAGAACACTTGTGGTTATGCAACTATAAAACTATTGCCCCTAATAATGTGGATCAATTACTACTTTTTTTGAATGACATAATTCCAAAGCTGGAATCCTAAAACTAGTTTACTCAAAAGCATACTCCATAAAACATGTTAACATATTATACTCTAAACAATTGAGTTCCAGATTTATACTTAAACCATGTCAAATATTAATAACTTTTGGGTGATATTTGGTGTGTCCCGTAAATAGACCAATATTTTTTAAGATCAATGCGACAATAGACCAAGGATTTTTAGAGCAAAATCATTTACACTAGAGTACGTTATTTAACCCCTGCAGAGAAAGACTACACCCCTGCAAATTATGTGACAAAACTTTTGCAAATAAACCCAATTTGAACACCCACATAAATATGCATACCCACAAGAAGGCTTTCAAGTGCAAAATTTGTCAAAAGTCCTTCTCTACTGGAAGTTACCTCAAAGTCCATCAATTACTACATAGCGATGTCAGAGGGTTTCAGTTTGACCAATGTGGAAAAAGTTTCAAACACAAACATAACTTGAATACACATCAGAAAGAATCACCACACAAGTGCAATTTATCCAACAAGTTTTTAGGATTCAGTTCTGCTTTCAAATGCCACTTTCAAGTTCATACTGGAGAGAAGCCGCATCGTTGTCAATTTTTTGACAGGTATTTTCACTGAAGTCCAATCAGCAGCAACATGAAATTATGCACAATGATATCAAACCGCATTTCTGTGCACCGTGCAATAAATGGTTTTTAAGCAAATGTTTTTTAAATAGTCACATGGTAGTTCATACTAAATTGAAAGCCTACACATGTGAATTGTGTGAAAAATCATTTTATCAATATACCAGTTGAGACAAATAGCTAAATTAGTGAAGTACCAGTTGTCTGAAACTACATTTACAACTGCAATGCTTTGAATTATCTGAAATTTAAACCAAGGGTAATTATTACCAAAAGATTTTCCTCATTCTTCATTTCTGAATTACAAAATCCCATGTATTTTTCCCATTTACGAATTTTAAAATCGCCAAGCGACAAGCGTAAATGGCAAAAGACATGGGAAACCTTATGAGGAAACGAGAATGAAGAAATGAAGATCGGTGGTAGTAAAGGCCCCAAAAGTACATTAAGGGTTTAAATCCAAACAAGTTGATATGCTTGCTTAAAATGTTATGTTGAATACGAAAGTAATCCGTTACTACAGGTCAGTGGAACACTTTATAGTAGTAATTAAAATAGTAAATATATTATATTTACAACAGATCATGTATATAAGCACTAAAATATTCGGATTAGTGAATAAATTTGTATTGTTGAATTTTAGTAAAACAAAGTTCAAAAACTACGCAAACGATCACCTTATAACGATTACGTATGTATTATTTGAATAATAAATTAAATTCTAAGTTATACGGTGGTATAACAACATTTGTTTAATGAAGCCAAGCATGTACAATGTAAAAATTAGCATGAATTTACAAGAATGCTTGTTCATCCCACTGTATCGGAAAAGAATGTTAATTTTTCAGCTAAAAATATTGAACACTAGACAGACATGTGACATTTGGGGTGAGATGTACGTATATTTTACGTAAAAATTGAATCTGGCCCTATTTTAAATTCCTAACGTTAGCATTCCAATTTAAAGAAACACGAATTTAACAGAAAAAATCTTTCAATATAGAAAAAACAACAAGAGGTATACGCACTTTTACATGCAGTAGATACACCGTGAACTCCAATCAAACATTACATTGTAACTTGATATTCACTAATATATTTTCAAATATTTCAAAGAATTAACTGGCTCAATGTTTGTTATAACTATTTGTGTGCTTTCGTATGTCGGTTCAAATCCCCGGATCGTAAAAAAGCCATGGAGCATTTGTGACATTGGTGAGGCTTTTCCTCGGTATGGCCTTTCACATGGCTTACTAGATTAGTCTTCGAAGTAAACAATTTACCGCACAAATTGCATTCGTGGTCCTTAATTCGATGATAAATACTTTTATGTGTGTAGTTAAATTGTCTAGTCGGTTGAACGATTTTTGACAAAATTTACAATTGTAATTATTTAATTTAGTATGGACATTCATGTGCCTCTTTAAAATGGCTTTTGTTAAAAACTTTTTATTGCAGGTAGAACAGTTATGTCGTCTTACAGCAGAATGCCCAAGCTGGTGTTCCTGTAACTTACTCGCCCGTGAAAATGATTTGAAACACATTTGACAATGGTACGGCTTCTCGCCAGTATGTGCTTGAATGTGATACTTTAGAGCACTGGGTGATTCCAGAAATTGGCTGCATAAATTGCATTTGAATGGCGTTGTGGATTGGTGTGTGTTCATATGTATTTTAAGGCTTGTTTTTGAGCAAAACGTTTTTCACATGAACCACACTTAAATTCTTTTACTCCCGTATGCATCAACTGATGTGACTTGAGATGATTTCCTCTAGAGAACGACTTTTGGCAAACGTCACATGAAAAATCCTTTATACCAGCATGATATTTAATGTGTTTACTCCAAGTGGAATAGTCTGCAAATGTATTGTCGCACACATCACAAATGTGGGGTTTCTCATGAGTATGTGTGCGGTATTGAGTTCAAAGACTTTCGAATGAGTTGAATGATTTGCTGCAGAATAGACACTGGAAAGTTCAAAGATGAATTATTGTGTGCTTCCATAAAGTCGTTTTGGAGCTTAACATTTGTTCACATTGAGAACATTTAAAGCTTTTTGGAGCCATTTCAATCTGTGAACTTTGTTGTCAAAATTATTTGCTGAGGAAACTTGAAGTTCCAAAAATATTTTAGAATTGTTTTAAGCACATTATCGTACATATACATACATATACACATACACATATACAATGACGATAGCACAATAAAACTAAGACACATTTGTTAAACTTTGAACATATCATGGTGTACTTTTAAAGTTCATTCTGAACATCCATTCGCAGGACTGCACATATATGACATGATCAAGTTGAGAACTTGACAGTTAAAAAATATGAGGTTGGTTGTCCAATTAGTAGGAAAAGTGCATAGACATCACCTATTCCTCCTTCCAACAAGACGATTGAGGTAATATAGGTCATCAAGCTGAATATTTTAATTTTAAGGGCGGCTTATACAGATGTATATGTTAAGCTTTAATATTTTAAATGAAAATACATGATAAAAGGTGTGTATATTAAAGAGTGTATCAGGTTCTTAAGGATCATCAAAAACTTTTCCGTTAGCTTCATCATTAATTTAATACTAGTTACAAGCTTGGCTTAAAACATCTGTTAATGTTTCCAAAAGAAACTCTACAATAATATACAATTTTGCTTTCATAGTGTCATAAATCAATGAAGTAAATGAGCAGAGTATCACTAGAATACATACCATTTATTGTATGCATTTGAAATTAAAATGTATTTCCAAATAATATATGGTAATATTCTTTTGGCAGTACCATAAACCAAACCCAAAAAAAGTATTTTTAGTACCCATAAGAACATAGCACTATTCCCGGTTACAAGAAAGAAACAAGAACCTAGTATACTGCGTTCCCACATATTGCGGCGGTGGAATTATAAGTAGCTGGTAACACTTTCCGCAGACCATGGTCACTTCATCCTACAAAATAGTACAGTTTAACAGACTAATATTGACAGACAGACTAGGTTATCCTTCTCGAAATACTTAATGAGCTAAGGTAAGGTTTGATAGCTTATCGTAACCTTACTGAATTAAATTTAGTAGTAGTATGGAATGGGAGTAGTATGCTGGGACTATGTATGATGAAGTATAAGCCAATTTTACTATAACGGAATAATGTAAGTTTTCAATTCTATCAAAACAATTTATGATTTCTAAAATTAGAGGATTCTTTAAATCGTGGTATCTCTTCACTAAATCACGGGGTTCCATTCATCAACACACACTATAATATTTAAGGTGTTCAGTTTCCAATAATTCCACCGCCACAATATGTGGGAACGCAGTAAACTAGGTTCTTGTTTCTTTCTTGTAACCGGGAATAGTACTGTTCTTTTAAATACTTTTTTTGGGTTTGGTTTATTTTAAACTTGTACGTTTGCATAAATTAAATTATGGTAAAAGGGTCGTTGTTACATTTACAAAAACTGGAACATAGTTGTCATGAGTCATAACCAAAGGCTGAGTAGATGGTGGAAGTGATGAAAAGTATGGGTGTATTAGTGTTTATTTGTTGCAATGAAAGTCAACATGTTCATATGTACATATGAGTTATGAACTACGCTGATAACCAAAATGCGATCAGATTTTTTCTAGAAAGTATACTGAAGAAGTTGGTGTGAGAAAACCGTAGAGAGAAATGGATATTTAAAAAAAGGGTTAGACATGGTTGTCCATTTTCGCCCCAATCGCCGACTTTGTTCAGGAACCATTTCGAAAAAATCAACCGTGTAGTTGTTATGCCCTACAAAAAAATTCGGAATGTATACCAACTACATATCATATAGCTTCGCTAGGTTTGACCTTCTTCGTAACCACCGATTTTGGTAACCAAAGTCGTCTAATGACACCCTGTACACTTTTCTGATACTCCGATAGCATTTATATCAAAATCTATTGTCGACATTGTATGTGTTCTAGAAAGCTGAGTACATATGTTGCATGCATCAAATCCATTAATAAGTACATCGAACGGAACACATGTCAGTTGAAACGCTATGGTCAAAACAAATGTCCTTCTGGACCGCCTGTGTGTACTATCTATTTAGGGAACATGTACAAATTGAATTAGATGCTTAGCTGTGCATGTATATAGCCGTCAACTGTCATACAGGAGACCCGAAATATTTACATTACCTATTTCACTCTCTGCATCTTAATTATGTGTACGTGGAAAGGTAAAACGTTGCATCAGGAAAAAAATGAACATGCATAATATTAATAAATGTACACGAACAGTCTTGACTAAAATTCTAATTCATTGATGACACAAGTAGTTGCCATGAAAATACACATGCAGAATAAAACATACACATCAAAATATGTATACCAGAAGAACGTGTGCATTTAAATTGTAGGCATTTAAATGTCTCTTGACAATCAAACTGTTCACTCATAGACAAAACCAAGCCATGGCAGAAAAAGTTACACAAATCAACCTTTTTGAGTGATATCCCACACACCATCACCATCAGCACAAGGCTTTGTTGTGTTTTTATCTGTTTAATCAAGTGGACGTTCTTTTAAATTTATTAAATCTCCTTTTTGTGTGAACACGTAATCCTAATATAATTATCTGAATATAATCAGACATAAATAGAATCTCAGGTTTTCAGAGTAATGAACTAATTATATTTTCATCAGGTGTGGAACTTATACGCTAAACTGATTTTTTAAACTCTTGAGAATCATAAGATTTACTATTTAAGACGACATTGAGATGGCTTCCAAATCATTCAGGTGTAGTTATTGTGAAAAAGCATTCAGTTCCAAGCGAGCCGTTGTAGTTCATAGGAAGACCCATTTTGGAGTTCAGGAGTGCCTATTTTGCAACAAATCATTCCCTCGACGTTACGATCTTTTCAATCACTACATAACACATACCAATGAGGAGCCCCATTTTTGCAAATTGTGTGACAAATCATTTGTTCATAATACAGCTTTAAATCGGCATATTAAATGTCACACAGGAGAAAAGCCTTTCTCGTGCCACGTTTGCCAAAAATCGTTTAATCAAATGACACATCTCAGAAGTCATCAAGTGCTGCATAGTGGGATCAAAGAATTTCAATGTGAGCGTTGTCAAAAAGTGTTTACCTACAAATGCAACTTGAAAATACATCTGAATACGCATAAAGCAGAAACGCCCTTTAAATGTAATTTGTGTGGGCAGTACCTGGGTTCAGCGCAATCTCTCAAAACCCACATTCAAGGACATACTGGGGAGAAGCCTTACCGCTGTGAAATATGTTTCAAATCATTTTCAATAAAGGGTAACCTTCGAATACATGAGGATGCACATGCTGGTGTTAGACCATATAGTTGTTCTACGTGTAATGCAAAGTTTTTAACAAAAAACCATTTGAAGCAGCACATGAATGTTCACACTAAACTAAACAATTACAAATGTGAACTTTGCCAGAAGTCGTTTGTCCAACAACGCAATTTAAATGTACATATAAAACGTATCCACCAGCTAATTAAAGAGCATGAATGCAATTTGTGCGGGAAATCATTCGCATTGAGAGGGGATTTAGTGATTCATACGAGAAGTCATACCGGAGAAAAGCCTTACAAATGTCAAAAATGTCCTAAAGCTTCTGCATCATCAAGTAATTTAAGAAAACATATGAAAACGCACAACTAATTTGAATTAAATAATGATTTGTACTCTTAAATCCTTGAAAATGAAAAATATACATGTAAATATGAAGAGAGGAAGTGATATTTTATGTTTGGTTAGAATTTCTGATCTTATGTTGTATTATATATACTTTTCCACGAAATGTTTCTTGCTTGATTTTTAGTAAAAGATATAGTTTGTGTAATGTGCATTCCTAAATTGAAATACCAATTTTATGTCTTTAAAAGTCAGAAATAATTTATTTATTTAATATTTACATTTTTGTTTTTTTCGCAATTTTTTTATAATAATAAGCTAGCATTCTTGTTATGAATAAAGTCTACTATTTATCCGAAGCTCAATATTTTATTAAGTTCAACATATTTTTACTCCAAATATAGGATGATTAAACAATCTTGTAAATT
Organism: Entomobrya nivalis; assembly: GCA_034695485.1. NCBI lineage: Eukaryota > Metazoa > Arthropoda > Collembola > Entomobryomorpha > Entomobryidae > Entomobrya > Entomobrya nivalis. The sequence goes on from JAQFZH010004210.1 coordinate 8,578, forward strand.
TATACCTTGAGGGATTTTTACTAAAATTTTCAATAAAATATTAGATTTTATTAAACTAATTTTCTTAATAAATAATGTAATCTAAATATGTGCGGAATAAATTAATATTTTTATAAATAAATCGATATCAGGTAATCGTAATTTGGTTTGTGATTGATTTGTTTATACACAAAAAGTACATACTGATAGATTTTTCAGGCAGGTAACTAAACCCTGCTTAGTTGTTTGTTCGATTGTCTCTAAATTTAAACATCAAACATGATAAAATGGATATGTAGGGAAGACTAGCATTGATGCGTTTCTTCGGTCACAATGTTTTAGTCGACTTATTTAGTGGGTATTTCTGCTGATATGTGTTACTTTTTCTTATTCTAAATAAAATAGTTTTTGCGTAAAGTGTACAATATAAATATGCAAATTAAAATTAATATACTGTCTCCCAAAATCTTTGAAAACCAATTCAAATGAATAACTTGTATGTTTACGAGGTGTATATTTTTTGATATTTATTAAATTAGTACTTTGTCGTAGGTCGTTACACACTTTATTTCATTTGTTATGTTTAAGAATGAATTGTCTCCAATAATATGAGTTACATTTTACTGCTATGTCACTTATCCGAATAGTTTCGTAAGTCTTAACAAACAAACAAGGTAGTACAAATTACAAATCTTTTTAACTTCATTGCTGGATTAGAATTTTTGATGAAAAAAATGAAAATGAAATATTGATTCAGATTATTATAAATTTTAAATGCCCACAAATAAAGATTAATTTCTATGCTAAAAATCTTACCCAATTTAGTACAGTGTTAAAAATGGGTGAAAAAGTAAACAATCAGTCAAGTGAACATGAAGCACACAACTTGTGAACCAGTTGAATTGAATTATTTTTCAATTTACTTTTTGGTGGACGAATGACAGCTGAGCTTCAAAATCGTTAAGCAAATTTGTGTCGTGTTTAAGCTACTTTTAAATACAAAAATAACGGCACTATGACTTTTCTCCAGTTTAGTGTTAAGCAGGACATTTGAGCGCGGAGAATGATTCAAAGAGCTAATAATTAGTAATATATTTAAACGGTGTTAAGACTTGATTTTTTGGATTCATGAATGGGTTACATGCATATGGTTCAACTATGAAGCAACCAATGTCTCTTAAGATGTTCCATAATTAAATGAGTCTTTATTAACCGATTGCTTGTATTATGCAAAACAAAACAAATGTAGCTGTTAAACAACAATATATGGTTGATTTTTTACTTTCAAAATGACACATTAGATGAAATTATTACTTACTTAAGGCTTAACATATTTAAATTCTAATTTCACAAGATACTAATAGGGATAATATATGGGATTTGACCTAAATTTACTTTAATTTACATAGTAGTGCATTTCAGTCTTACATTTTATTTTCACAAACAAAACAATCCAATAAACTAAACAACCTAAAACTGAAGGAAAGTCTAGCAAATAAAACTATGCTCAATTAGAAAAACCAATCTTTTTGATCTCTCTTACCAGCGTCCTCTTAATTTTAACTTTTTAACATTGCGTGACATTTACCAGAAATCCAAATTAAATGTGAATTTTTAAATGTCCGCTTAAATGGCTTAAATCCTTAAAAGTAGCGGGACATTTAGTACATTTGTATGGCTTTTCACCAGTATGAACTCTCACATGGACTACTAAACTTGACTTTGCAGCAAATAGTTTTCCACACAAATTACACATGTGCTCCTTGATTTGAAGATGAGCACTTTTTATGTGTGTTCTTAAGTTCCCACGATGAGCATATGATTTCAAGCAGAATTCATATGTGTAGGATTTCAATTTAGTATGAACAGACATGTGCCTATTTAAAGAACTTTTTCTGGAAAACTTTTCATCGCACGTTGAGCAGTTATACCGCTTGCTGTTATTGTGCGTATCTTCATGTCGTCGTAGGGAACTCTTTTGTGTAAATGAACAAGAACAAGGTTGACAACGATAAGGCTTCTCTCCAGAATGCGCTTGAATGTGACGTTTGAGTGCTGTAGCGGATCCCAGAAAACGGTTGCATAAACTACATTTGAAAGCTGTTTCTGTTTGATGTTGGTTGAGGTGGCTTTTCAAATTGGCTTTTGTAGTGAAACTGTTCTCGCAGTGCTCACATTCAAAATCCTTAATTCCACTATGTATTAAGTAATGTGTCCTGAAATAACTTGCAGTAGAGAAGGACTTTTGACAAACATCACACTTGGATGGTTTCTCTTGGGTATGCGTGTGTATGTGCATCTTCAAATCGCTTTTCATTGCAAAGGTTTTGTGACACAACTTGCAGGAGTAAGGTTTCTCATAATTATGTCGTCGGTAGTGAATAAAAAGATTCCGCTTGCAACTAAATGATATTTTGCAAAATCGGCACTGGTGCGTTCCAAGATGAACTTTAGTATGTGCCACTAGACTGCGCTTAGAACTAAAAGCTTTTTCACAATAACTACTCCCAAAGATTTTGGAAGCCATTTCAAATTTGGCTTATGGAAATGGTGAATGTTATGACTTCCAAGAGCTCAGTGAATACAAATGTGTGGTTGGAAACCTGACGATAAAATGCTAGGTTGTTTTCACATGTGTTGTGACCCGAGATATGAATTAGTTCTGATTCTCCTCAGAAAACTAAGTTACGAGTTAGTATTATAAGTACAATTAATAAGAAGCTTGATGCACGGTTTTGGTGGTGATAGATGGCTTTGGTTAATTTCGTTCTCCAAAAATTTGGATTTGTTTGCTTGCGTATAGTCGGTATTTATTAGTATAGGTGGATATCTAGTAATGTTCTATTTTAATAAAGGAGTTCTTTAGGAATTCTGACTTTGATGTACGTGCTGCACACAAACATGTTTATCTTTTGCTCACATATTTTACGACGATCAGTTGTGTTTTAAAAGAATTAAGTGTTCTTGTCGACATGAATCACGTACATTCAATATGCATTTTCATATTTCTCTTACTCGTGTTAGGATAGCTGTGCATAACGTTTTACATATACACGTACACATCATCTAGTGCTCAAAAGAATTATGTGACCTCACATTTTATTTTCGAGTCTGTTGTTTTACGGGCGACTGTGAAGCATGTAATCCAGTTTGTACTTGCTTCTGCGTAGCTAGTACACATAGGAGGCCGGAAAATACATTTGTTTTGACAATTATGACTCACTCTTGTTCTATTGGAAATGTTAATGTATTCGAAGCAGGCGACTTACATAGTTAACTTTTTCAGAACCTGAGATTCGACTGTTTTAGAAATTGAACAGGGTTTAAGTGACTTTATTTAATATAACACTGTACCTAAACAAGCAGAAAACAAAACCGTATGGTTTTAATTTTCAAGGTTCCTCATTAATTTAACTTTTATAGTAGCAGGCAAATGATCTGTGAATAATTATAAGTAACTTTTTTAAATTGAAAAATATTGAGCTATGGATGGATAAATGGCTTTATTTATGACACAATAAAACATATCTAAACTGGTGTATGATGGTCCAACCTTACACGAAATCCACAAAGTCTATATTTAAATAATCAGAATTTGAGGATAATATCTTTAACAACTGTCATTCAGTATCAAGATTTAAAAAATTCCTATCCCAGAAATTGACTTGCAGCATATGTAGTATAAACGCAAAGACATAAATTGTATTAACCTTATTAACTATTATACTGTTTATTTTGAATAGTCTAAAAGTAAAAACGTATTCAATAAA
>JAQFZH010004211.1:0-12323 GCA_034695485.1 Entomobrya nivalis
GTAGTCAAGAGTTAAAGAACGCGCGGAGCAGCGAAATAAGTTCCTTCTTGCACATTCCTACGCATGAACGCATACCTTTAAAAATTTACACGTTTTAGTGTTTCAATAATAATGCCAACGTTCGTTACGTACAAAAAGTCATCCATTAACTTTGAAGGCGTAAAGCATGAATATTCGCATCTTACAAAAGGGTATCATCAAACCGACAGTATTTTTTTTGCTTTTACTACTGTTTGCTGACTCTCACTGACAAAAAATACTGCCACATACCATACCATCATCATGCCACCTTGTGATTATGTAAGTGCGTAGAGAAGAAGAGTTCTACGCACTATTTTACAACTACGTCGTTCATACAAAATGACGAAGAAGACTTTGACTTTGCGTCATAAACATGCTTCTTGCTTAATTCCCTTTATACATTCACTTCCATCCTTTTGCCGCTGTTGATGTAGCGATACTTGGCTTTCTTGTTTCACATCAATGAATAAGACACAGCTCAGCTTTAGCAACTCATCATCATGATCAAGCACGATTCAAGAAGAATGAGTAACATTCCTGATCTTCTAAAAGTACGCATATATGCATGCTTGATGTGACGGAGACGGAGATGCGGCTGTGGATGGTGTTTTTCAAATAAAGTGCACTCACATTATTGTCTCCCAACTAACAGATATACAAAAGAAAGGAATGGAATGAGATATAAAGCATAGAAATGCAACTTAAATACACTACGTCCTATACTAACTATCAAGAATGCTTACGCAGTTTTACTATAACAGCACATATCTCTAGTTTCCCGAATGTTATGTTTGTGAGTCTTGTTGTCTCGCTCAATCTCAACAAAGAATTTTCTTTGCAAGATGACGATGAAGCAGAGCAAACATTGTTGTCTCAAAATATTAACATGATATCATAAAATAGGTATGGCAGGCAACAGGCAACGCACAATTTATATTCTGGTTATACGAGTGCGTAGTTGCTTCAGTGTATACAGACACAGCCGGCAGCAGTGAATGAGCATAGTAGTAGCATTAGTATCAAACGGTTTTGCGTACATTTTCAGACCGAAAACTTTTACAAGACAAGTGAATTCAACAGTCTAAATGGGTCTAAAGAACTCAGGGAAATACGCACTGCACTCGCTTGTCGTTTGAATATTTAGTTTGCAATGGGGTGTTGTTATAATGCTACTGGTGGTGGCGATGCGCTTCACCTTCTTCAACATGACATACGAACAAGAGCGGTTTATACTCGGAACAACTAGTGTATCGTACGCTGGTGTCTTGTAAGTTGGGTTGTTAACAGCCTCCACTAACACTACTGTCGCTGCTTATGCGTGTAGCAAAATAAGGAGAATGGGATGCGTAAAAGAGCACAGAAGAAAGAAAGGGATGCACCACCATCGCATCGTCAAACATTTTTTGGTTACCGCTTCATGTAGAACGTTTAATAAATATTATGTATGTGCCAAATATGCTTTTAGTGCTTCTGCTGTTATGGAAGAAACAGAGAGTATGCATCTTTGAAGAAAAACGATCATTAAGCAAAGGAGAAAGAAGTATTTTTCTATGATCTTCGAATATGTTAGAACGTTGGAAGACAAAAGTCACATTGAATCAAACGTTTGGTATGCATCTATACTTACATATCATCTAGAGTGTGTATCTTTTAGTACTACTAGAAACATGAGACCAGAAAATGGGAAATGAGAGATGAAAAGGAGAAAATACATGTACGTACATCTTTCGTTACAGCAACAGTTGAAATCAATGTAACAATGTTCCAGTTCCAAGCAGGGTCCTGTATTTTTGACTGGATGGTTTCCCAATTCAAAATACTAAATACTATATAATAATATATTTTTCAGTTCTCCTGAATGGCGATGCAAGCTTCATGCTTGTACGAACTATGTTTATAACTTTTTGGTTGAAATCTCTCATGTAGTATAGGTTCGACCTTGCAGGTCATTAAACTCGGACCACGTGCCATGATTGAGTAGGTATACTTGCATACAAAATGAAATGTACCTTTACGTGAGGTATGTAAGCTGTCGTTTACAAAATGGCCCCCAAGATCAAATATCGTGTACTTGTACAAGAAAACAGAAAATACACAAAAAAATTGACTTAAATTTAAGATAAATAAAATAAAATGAAGCACTTTAAAGAATTTTGGAGCGGTACAGGTACAACTATGATAGATATTCTATTAGGTATGTCATACAATTTTCAAAGTATCGCCTACACAAAAACAGGAAAAGACACTGAAATTCAAGAACCACTGTGGTAACTGATCTAAGAGGCACTTACATGAAGCTTTTTTTTATGATGCACCCCATATCAGAAAGTTGCCTGCATGAGGAGTCGAGCTGGAATCTGACAGCACTGAACTATTTATTATTGTGAAACCTTATAAAATCTTATTTGCAAGTTGCACCTTTCTTACAAATAAATATAACGACTCCAAGAAAATCAAATAGATATCAAATTTAACATGTGCACAGCATTTGAATCGGCATGTGGTTCTTGCATGATCACGAATTCTGGAATTTTATTTCCTAGAATGGCCAAGCCAAGATAACTATTAAAAACAAATACATATTCAACCTTTCTTTGTATGTTCCCTGGGGACGATTTGTAACTGGGAAAATGAAGTGATTTTAAAAAATGCATGGAGCTCTGGGACAGGGCCAGATATTTTCTCCAAATGACATTCTATTAGCGACATGAGGCTTCTATCATATATTTTCCCTTGTTCCTTACATGTGTGTGTGTATGTATATAATTATCATATCATTAAACAACGAATGTTACTTTGAGTGCACTCCCAATGATCATTTCGTGGAAATAGACGATTTTAGATTTGAATACATTCTTCTATTATTAAATACCAGACATTAGACGCACATACTCGACAAAACCAGATTTTTAACCAACCAACCCAAAATTGTTCTTTCATGCTGTGATGATTACTACTTAAAATTTTAAATCCCTACGCGTTCCATAGGAAAACTATTTATAAGTTCTTAACCCTTTTGCTTCTCACAACATTCAGTCATTCTACATTGTCAACATTTCGATTCCCCTCAGTGCTAATTAATAATACAAACGTGTTTCGATCAAGCTGAAAAAATACTTCATTAAGTAATGAGCCATCATCACGAAACATCAAATTGGGTTGAACTTTTTAAAAACTAATCTTATATACTAACTGGATAATCCCCACTCCCCATATTTCATTCATTCCTTCTCTTAGAATTATCATCACGCATGGATTAAAAAGGAAGGAGAAAGAAGTTGAAAAAAAATGAAAGGAACTATGCTGTTTTGCTCCATTAAACGCTATAACTTTTTTTTCTGTTTCTCGAATAAGAATGTTATCAGCATAACATTTGGATTTACTCTCACACGTATACAAACATATTTTCACATGTATATATATATATACATCTTCAACATGTGTACATTTTAGGGATGTCCATGCCCTCATTAATACATACTGATATGATAACTAATTGAAATAATATTTTCGTCATCAGTAAGCAGTTGAACTGGTGGACGTACATGTTCATATATGTACAATTTTTTCATTCACAAAAATCCAAACCCACACAACTTGATCCTTTTCTCATGATACGCATTTTTTTCATTCATTCCTTTTTGTTTACTTTCCCATCTCATCATCATGTTTAGCTGTGTAAAGATATCCGACATCATTTTATCTTCTTCCACTGAATGAATGGAATAATTAATTGAATATGTTATGCACATAATATTATTTATTCATTTATATATACGTAACATGATAATAACAATCATTTACACTATCTTAAACTCCAGAATGGAAAAGCGTTTAGTTAGGCACGTACACTTTCATTCAATTTTCCTGAGATTTGGTCTAGTATAAAAGTACAACTGCTGCCACTGGCAAGTATTAAAATGACGAAGCCAGTTAACTAATTCATACAATCATATAATATGCTTATTGATAATAATAACAAACTACTTTTTATTCCCCATGTATGCCTTATTCATGCATTTTTAATGATGGCCTCCACCTTGTTTTTGATGGTAATATGACCAAATCAACAAAATTTTATTTTCCATTCTCATCCTCGAAAAAAACTGCGATAATGTTGACGAGATTTGGTTCTTTCCTCGTGGAAAAAAATGATAATTCTTTCTTGTTTGTTGTCCTTTCCTTATCCAAAAATGTACATCATATTAATCCAAGCAGTTGATACGATACGACGAATGTCATCGTCATGTGATGTGTGCGAGTGCGTTTTTATAGAACCTCATATTTACAAAGCACAACAAACATGGAAAATATATATACTATACGCATTCCTTCCTACATACATAATTTAAGTTTTTATGTTTGATTTTGATCTAAATGGTCTCTTTTTCATGTCATCCTTCCAGAAGAGTGAGAAAGATTAACAAGAAATATTGTAACCAAACTGTCTCCTCTCTTCAACTCATCATATTTTCATTAATAAAAATACAGATTATTTACATGCACGTCAAAAACCTGCGTTATGTTATCATAACCCAAAACAGAGGTATTTAGTGCAGAATACGATGATGACTGTGACAGCAGTACTAACACTAAAAACTCTCTTAAATATGCACATGTCACCGGAATCTCATTCATTCATCCAACAGCAAGAATAAATGCTGTAGTAAACTATGAAAGCTTCTGATAAGTTGACAGCAACACATACGCTTAATAATGCGCAGACTTTTTAACTAATAATAATAATAAAGAATACCTACACAAATGTATATGTATCTAGAAAGAGAGGTACGCTCTTATCTTTCTCTAAAGATTTCAAGTACGATACGATCTCAGGTTGAAAGAAAAATACCAAAATACCATACCATCACTTTATTCCTCGTGCGTGTGTCATTAACATGTAGCAGAAAAACGATTTCAAAACTGCATGAAGCCGTTTGTTTGTTCGTTTGTAGTTTGTGTAGCTCTAGCCAAATTTTACGCCTACGTACTATGCGACGCACCGTTCCAGAAGATGATAGTGCTTTTTTTTCTTTTCAGAAAAAATCTTGTTTTTTTTGAAAAGGTATGTGCTATCTGCTTTATTCAAACATGAAAATCCAAAACATTGGAAAAAAAAGAAAGGTAAGCAGGCATGTTATAGCGCCTTGTAGTAAAAGAGTTTTTCTTCACAAGGAGGTTAGTAAAAATTTATGAAACTCCCTGAAACTCTTCGAATGTATGTCCGTCCGTCTGCAGGATATAAATGAACTGCCAAAAACAATGATTCATATTCAATTTAAACAATAGGTGACACAAACAGTAGTTCAGGAATTATGCAAGGTACTTTTTTGATACGCGGGCTACTTATACACACCTGGTTGAAATCAGTTTATTTGTGTGTCTCTAATGTATCTATGAAGCCAACTCGCGAGAGATTCAACAAAGTTCAGTGTTTCTTCATTTATTTACTAATTTTACAATTTAGAAATTGAAAACAAACATACTAGTAGTCGTTATTCGTTACATGAACACGCACACGAAAAGATTGATGCTTTTTAAAAACATTACATTTGCAGAGATAGAAAGGCGAACAACAAGGAAACGGCTACATGAGTGAAATAAGAAGTGCGTATCGGATGAATCGAAGCGAGTAGTCAATTGTCACCTGAAATCGAACACAGAATCAGATCAGGATAGATACACGGAATATTGATCCCGCAGCAAGTTGCATGATGATGGAAATGCTATTTTTCTCTATTCTCTATTTGTAAAGATTTACATAAAATAAAACCAGCTTCATAGCTAGGTATGTATCAAATGATGATGTCGATGACAAGTAAATTTACGGCAGCCAAAAAATGGCAGCAGGATATAAACGATGTGTTTGGGAGACACTTTCCCGAAACCATGAAATTTTTCCTCTTGGTCCCGGCTAAAAATAAGTACGGACTGCGCACTAAATAAATATGAACTACGATCGCGCAGTACATGAATGGGTACACGAGGGTCTCTATACCCATTAATATGGCTTATCTGCGGAGGATCATCAGCCAGCAGCGCATCACTCTTTCATAAAGTGGACGAGAAAATTATTGCTTGTTTTTTAGGATTATGCGTAGAAACCAAAGGTCAAACAGGAGAAATAGAGATATAGTTGATAGTTGATGGGTCTTCATCGTTTGATCAACATCCCATATACATAATCCAATACTAATGATACGACATAACTATAAAAGTAAAAAGTTTAACCATAAATTGTCATAATCAGGTGATATCATAAATTCACAAGACGAACTCCAAACGTTGGGGTAATAAGATACGTATAAAAATGTTTCAAAACTTGGAAACATGGTAAACACTTTAAAAAATCGATGGAATATTCTGGGCAAATGTAAACATTTTGGCTTTTTAGTATTTACTACATATGCCTTACTTGGCACAACAGTAATTATCATAAACATTTCTACAATTATATTTGAAATATTTGACGGGAAAATATCGTCTTTCTCGTAAAACTGACGCGTTCACGTTTTCCCATAAAATGCTACATTATTTTTTAACTCAATTAACTTTGAATCCAACAGAAAGCCATTTATGTCAAGTGAAGAGACAAATAAGCCTTATTCGTACCCAATTCATCCTAAACTTATTTTTTTACGCAATCATCATCATCATCACAGTGAGCAACTTGCTTCCTTTTTTCTATTTGTCTCCTCTTCCAACACTTTGCACTGTACTCGTTTTCTTTAAAAAATACAGCCATTATCATCAGGTACCGAAGTACCAACACCGTTGCCAAATAGACAAGACGAGCAACAGACAGGAGAACACCACATGGCATGCCACACGCACATAACATTATCATTATCTACTTTATCTGTCAATATTTTCAACTGAAGTAATGAAAATGAATTCATTTTTTTTAGTTTCAGATGCCAGCTGCTACTTAAGTTCTTTGGAGGAGCTTATGGTAATCACATTTTCATACGATATTTAAAAACACAAACGTCCGATGGAACATAAGGATTCGTTTTTATTCCAAGAGGGCCGAGAACATACGTGTGAGTATGTCCATGACGCGTGCCATAAAACTAACCAAACCACAAAACACACCTGCTACACTACTTGTAGTCGCATCTTTAAAAAAATGACAGCACAGTGACTGAGCTGATAATATCATGTCCTTTTTCCAATAAAACTTCAAACTCTTTCTCTGTATTTTTATGAGAAAGGTTAATGTTCTCGCATGACTGAGTATGGTAAACGCTGTAACAGTGTAACCAATAGCCTGACTGGTGTATCTAAATCTATTAAATAAATATAATTACTACCATGTAAATTAGTGTACTAAAACTTCAACAGAATGGATATTAAAGAAAGAGCGCTGGTCGCATGGGGCTTGGCTTGACCCGTCTCCTCCCTGGGTCCAAACTTTTAAGGCAGGTTGAATGACATGCTGCAAAAATGTGCAACCAGATGCATGCACGTATTTTTGTGGTGAAACGAATCAATTTTTGTTTCGAAGTACCGAAACGACCGAAACTGATCGCCACCCCATAAAAGAGAGCTCGCTTCTGGAATTATTATTCAGTTTCATGTCTCATGTTTTATTCCCGCCTGCTCATAAAACAGCTTGCGTTATTTAAATAATTATCATTTCGACTCATACACTTCTTTCCATAATCACCATCATTAGCCATGGGCCAGCCAGCCTCCTCCTCGTTATATGATTACAAAATATCACATTTTTCTACAATTATTGCATAATCTAATAAAATGGATGTCAGCGTGAGGGGAAGCGCGTGATCTCTCAAGAAACTGTCTTGTTCTTATTTTCACCATATTTACAATCATCATTAAATATATTACGAAATGATTAAGATTGCAATAAAAATGCCCCATGCTATTTAACAAAGCAACAATGTCACATTTTTATTTTCCCGGTTATTCTACCAAAATGCACGGAAACTAGTTTTTAATTTTATTATTTGCTTATTTGTATACTGCCGAATAGGTACACATTTATTTTTTGTTTCCACTTAAACCAATATTATGATTATATTCACTCATTGTTTATGCAACAGAGATCAACATCATTACTAAAAGCAGAATATCTGCGAACAAGTAATCCTGCTAACTACTGGATAGTATGACCAAACGTGAAATCCCAGGTACAAATACAATTGCTCAACCAGACAAACAAAAGATTATTACTACAACCTGGTCCATATAGACACCCACAACATTATCGTGGGTTGTCATCAAAGACATGTCTTCCTACATAAATACCCACACACGCTTCTTCTCAAGAAGGATACCTTGCAAGTTGCTGCTACACGCTAAAAAAATAACAGCTTACTATATGTAACCACTTGACTTGATGTGTGAGGGTTTAATAAACAAAAAAATAAACATGCGTTTTATTATGAGTGCTTTGTTCTTTTTTCTCAACTGGTTTTGTCATCACTGCCAGGTCCATCGCCACACTCACAACCACACCATTCCATGCGACGCTGACTTAAAATGTCCATAATAGTAGAAATGACAATTTTTATTGGAGACGACGACCGACCGTCAGTACGCTGGCTGCCATACTACACAAACGAATCGAAATGTAAGATTCAAATAGTACATAGTAAATTGAACAAATCAATGAATCCATGTAGCTGCACTTTCTTAGCATGAATCAGCCTTTTCAGGGAAACGCAATGAACACGGGTAGCTCTTGTAGAATAATTTATAGTAACTATTACTCTAAAACCCAAATAAGTACGCAAACCGTTTAAAAACCACTTTTACCATTAACCATCATCGCAAAGTGCATCAACACTTTCCACGTGTTTCTCGTCTTGCTTGACAAACCTTCTGTACTGAGTACACGACAAAAACGAATTCCATTAAAAGTTTGTAGTTTGTACTATGCACTCTTAATTGTAGATCGTGAGTAAAAAAGGAAGCAATAATTCCCAGCATATTATTTAGTGAACACTGCATTCCTCTAGCTATAAACCGGCCGGCATTGTGTACACAATGCGTGGGTGGCTCATCAAATCCTGCAGAAGCATATCGTCATCCATCTCGTCATCGAATTCATCAATGAATCACTCCTCCGCATTTATGACGATGATGTACCTACATACATGCATAAACATCCCAATCATGATGCATGCATCATAAAAAACGTGGTCCGCTTCGTCATCGTGAATAATACAATGTGTGTGTATAGGAAACGCTGAAACATGTTTCGTACAGTCATACAAAGCTCTAGCAACGCTGATTCTATGAACTGAGCTGAGCGACAAACAAAGGCGTACTATAACAATCAATGCGGTCCGTGCACAAAACTACAAACATGACTATTTGTAGTAATGCAACAGATTTTCTTTTTACTCTTGCTCCTGCGTGAGTGATCTCATCACATCACCACCACAAAATTCACCAGCCATCATCACCACAACAAAACTGTAATGTCGTCATCATCGCAATCATATAAGAGAAGAATGAATGTATTATTACACCAAACCTTGCAGGAACAATAACAAACAAAAAAATGTGCTGGTACTTTGTGCTTTTGTGCGAGGAAACACTTCCAACAACGTTATAATGATCAACATAGTACTACACATGTCATTACGTAAATGTGTACATTCCCAAAAAAAGCACAGGCATCAGAAAAAATGTGCGTTTTGCAGGAATTCTCTTTTCAGTATGGAATATTTTAGTTTTATATGGATCGTAATTTCTAATACTATAGTATGCGTACCCAAATCACAAGTTGTAGTCAACTTGAGTAAAATTCCAATGTACAAGAAATTGTTAAAACACCTTGCCTGCATTCTATTTGTATCTCTTGTCTCACCAAACCAAAATGTTTTAATGAATGAATTAAATATTTTGAGAATGAGAGAGAATTCGTGTATGCAAGCCAAACAAAGTGAATGAAAAAGAAGACACGTCAAGTCAACGCGTGAGAATGTGGATAAACGTCTCGTTAACAGTTTCAACTTATACATACGCACACTCGCTCTAATACATTATATAGTGCACCGACAAGTGAACTCAAGTAAAATCAAGTACAACGTTTTGCCAGAGAAAACTGTTCTAATTTTATCCTGCCGTCATCAGCGCAGATCATAAGCATAGCAGAAAATCATGAAGGGATGTATACGTATTATTTGAACAGTTATCACTTATTCTTGACTTTCCTTCAATACTGTTCAAGCAGACAGAGAAACATAAACGAGAGGAGGAGCTTCTTCTGGATTTTAGACTAATTACCGGCAACATTTCTCGCGTTGGATGAATGAAAAAAACACATCAACATACAAAGTATTTGCATTGAACAAAAACATTTATGAGATCACCTCTATTACCTATCTATTTTAGGCCGAGGCTGAAACTCAGACTGACGATGGGATATATACAAAAAAGGAAAAAGTTGACAAAATCATTGACGTTTGTAAAAACTAAAGATATACTTGTGAAATTGTAACATACGCCACACTGAGGGTACCGGAAAGTCATCCTCTCCCCCACCACTTTTGTCATGTCCATGTCCGCCTCCACCTCCACCGTTTCCCACAGAGCTGCCTCCAGTATTATCCAAGGCACGGTGGTGTGGATCATTTTCCGGATAGTACGACATCATGACCATAGTAAATGATTTGTATTGAGCGTGAAATGTTTACGTAAATAAAAATAAGTTCAAGAACCGTATAAAATAAGCTAATTTATTAAGCTCCACTTTCACTTTTCCACTTATTTGCTTAGTTATGTAAGTCTTTTATAGGGTTATACATATACAAAACTACAAAAAGTGCATATCACTAGTCAGACCAAAAAGACAGACTTTTGCTTTTGTAGCAGAGCAGTAAGTAGAGTAGACCACACCACACTAATGGGTTTTCTCGGTATCGTCACTGCACGCAAAACTCGAGGACATCATTGCATGGTCATAAGTACGCCGGTGCGGCGGATGTTACACGCTAATTTGTACACACGAGATGTTTGATACACTTATTCTTAATCAGTAATCAACAGTAATTAAACAATGGCACAAAAGAACAATGTTCTGATTCTTCTGAGTTAAGGATATTATTAAGCCATGTTATTACGGAACTTTAAATATTGTAGAAAAATAGTTTGACCTCAAGTAAACTTAAAATCACAAATTCTTATGAATTTTAAAAAATGTGTCGAAAAATTTATTACATTCGGTGGTCTACTTTCAATACGAGAGAGATTTGTTTATTTTAGAGAGAGAACACAACGAGATACGTGTACTAAATTTGCATATTCATCAGTCCTCCCACAAAAATCACTTTTACTTCACACCTTCCAGTTTAACTTTTTTTACAACATAAACGTCTATTTTCACTAAATGGTATGCATATTTACATGAACCAACCCTACTATTAAATATGACTTGATTTGGGAAACGTCTAACCCATTCTAAGTACCTTTCTTACAACAACGATCGCACAAATAGTTTTGTCAGTTTGCACAAAAAAATGTTATCCATGAAAAGTATTTTTTCTTCTTGTACCATTGTTATATGATTAGAGAAGATGCTACTAGTACTTTTCATGTACATACATTCCCACGTTAAAAAAATGATCACATCACAAAGTACTTCACCAAGTTAATCTTCACAAAAGACTGTCAGAGAGCAATTCAAAAAAGAATCAACGGTGCAAGGATATGAATATGATACCTTCCTAGGTACCCGAAATTTAAAAGAAAATTCCTTTGCAAAAAAGGCAACACAGAGGTTTATTGGTTGTTGTATATACTACCACCACCGCCACGAAAAAGTAATCATCCAAAAAAGGGACTTTATTTAAAAAGGGCTGCACAATCCATTCCCATATAATGGGGATATTGTTGATGAAGTCTAGTCACTCCGTTTTACCCACAGTTGCAAAAAAATATATCGCGAAAATGGAACGAACGTAATCTGTATACAACCATTCACAATGGTGATGATGATGGTGTACTCAACAAACTCCCTGAGACACACACTGAGAGTCTTTTCTTCCCTTTCAGGAACATTGACAAGAGGAAAACGTCAAAATGATCACCATGATCTTAGATGATGATTACAAAGTTAGGAAAGATGATGAGCCACCGTATACCCACTGTTGCAAGTTTTAGTTAAAATTGTAGAATATGAAGAAAAAGCACACTTTAAAACACAATCAGGATGAATACATTCATCATCAACACAATAACATATTATTACACAAGGAGGAACAGTAGTAGTAGTCCAAGTTCACATTTTCCAAAAACTGGCATATCCACTGATGATAGATAGTTTGGTT
>JAQFZH010004212.1:0-12322 GCA_034695485.1 Entomobrya nivalis
AATAACTAGGAATAAGACAGATAGTCTACTTGTCTTGTAAATTCTCTTCTGGTATTTTTTACTGGAAAGAAGGTTTTCGTATAAACTATCAACTTCGTAAGGCATTGGAAATTTATTTTGAAACAATGAGTGCACTTGATACGCTGCTAAAGTAAGTGACATTTTGGAAATGTTTTTGATTTTTGGACGAGAATAAATGTATTGAAAATGTGTCGTAAAATTATTTAAACCGGCAATAACTGTGGTTAACAAGCATTGGTATATGGTTGCTGGAACTAAAAAATATATAAAAATTAAATATTTGGAGCAAAGTAATGTAATCCGAATATTGAGTATAAATTGATATTTCTAATAAAAGATTGATTTTACGGATAGCTTAAAATAGACAAAAAAGCTCTTATGGGTTTTTAATTTGGAGATATGAAATTCTGTATATCGATTTAATAATCTGATAAAATATACCAATTATAAATTGCTGTAAAAAAAGAAACCACTTTGTGATCCACCCTTTTGCATTAAATTGCGTAGGTGTCTAACTCCTTATAATAATGGTCATAAAAACTTGTAGATTCGGTCTCTCTGCAATAATTACACAAACAAACATATGTATTTATTTAAAGTTTAAAATAAAACTCGTGTTATAGCTTGTATTTAAACTTGTGTTCCAATTTTGCAAAACGATCTTTATTGTTTTGGAAAATTTAGGTATTTATTCTTTAATAGTCTTCATATATGAAATAAATTTAATGAAATAATGAAAGGAATAAACAGCCTACAATTTTTTATGTAATTCTCGTGACAGAATTAAATGGCAACTGAATGGTAAGAAATTATCCAAATTTCCGATGTCCTAATATAAAAAATGGGGTGTTTGTTTCTGACGCTTAAACGTGAGAAACGGTTTTTGACGAGAACAGTTTTTCACACCAAGCGTAGAATTATATAGACCGATAATATGTTAGTAGTTAACTTATGCGTAAATGCGATCATCAGAATTACAACGCAAAATGTTCGGATTAAAATAATAATATCGGAATGTTCAGTAAAATCGTTATTTCTACGACATAATATATCGGGACGAGCTTAAATTAGATGAGAAGCTATTATAACCTTTCAATTTAGATATATTGATTGAAATACTTTCATCGATTTACTGATTTGATAAAAATATACATTACAAATATAAAAAGATTGGAAAAAATTAAAAAATGATGATAACATATCGGCAGCTAAAAGATTCAAATTTGGTTTTCTAAGCTAATTGTTTGTTCGAAATAGCTTTTTTTTGGAATTTTTCAAATATGTGTTATAAATCTCTGATAGATAAATAATAAACACGGCTAATCTTGTTTGCTTTTTCATTTCACATCAAATTGCTTAACAAAGAAAATATTTTTATGCCAAAACTCCGATTTAATGAGCCCTGTTTTTAGCTGTCATTGAATAGTTTAAGTTGATGAAAGCCACATTTGACTAAAAGTTATTTGTTCATAAATTGTCGAAATTTGTGAAATATTACATCACAAGGTTTTTTTATACACCAGGTAAAAAATATAGTTAACCTTTTCGAACAACCAAGTTTCCAATATTTTTATCCTTTTTTATTTTCAACTAAACATTGTACACCTAACGAATGTTTTAATTAACATAACAATTTTTCCTTGAATATATTTAGATTTTTCAAAATATATTAAATTACACCAAGAAGCAGCATTGTCACTGTATTACGTATAATTTCCTCACAAACATGTAAACCCAATCTAGCTGTTGCTAAACCATACGGTTCTATATGAAACCCAATTTGTGGACAAGCTCGCAAAACCTACTTATCTTCTCTTCTTGTTACAAGCTGATCCCAATATCGCTTAAAAATTGCAGAATTCTGATGCGGAAAGTCTGCCAGAAATGTTAGCAAAAGAGCTAGTCCAAATGCAAGAAATACTATAGCAGGCGCCAACATATACATGAAAAAATTCAACATTGAATACATTTTCAACTTCATGTAAGCTCCACAAGATCCCCAAATAACTCCAATAAACATTAACGAAGTAAGAAATTCTAGAACTATGTCATTAGCAATAATCAAAAATATTTGCATTGTTCGAAAACGCTTGTAACATTTACTGAATCGGAATCTCATCCATGTTGAATACGGCGACTTGTCAAAATGAATTGTTGTCGAATATAATAATATTCCTTCCAAGAATGCAATAATCATAAGCAAAATAGAAAAAACAGTTGTAGCAGCAAATATCATAAACGACCAATAAATCAATGCACCAAGTATCTTCACGAACATTGTGGAACTTCCAATAATCAATTGAACAGGATCGTAGGTTATTACAAATGGTAGTGCGGTGACACCCAAAATTACTACGAAACATGCACAAGATAAACAATAAATTACAATTTTTTTATTGACGATTTTCCAATTATTGGAAGATTCACTGAGAAATTAACTGCTTCTAGTACCGCGGATGATGCTGAGTGATCGGTTATTGCATGCACGAGTTTAGAACGTTGATTTAAAATAAACTGTAGGTCGTTTAATTTTTTGTGTTGGGTCCAACAAGCAGGTAGAAATAGAAATGTGGCTGTGAGGTAAAATATGTAGACGATTATTTGATCAACGTGATAAACTGTGTAGGATTTCCAGTGGTAAAATAAATATCCAAGACGAAGGATACAAGTGGGAATGAAAAATAGAAAGAAGGAAAGCAAAATATAAATTCTGAAGAACTTGTGGAAACGTTTTGAATGAGCTTTGCTTTTAATCATACGGTTATTGGTGGAATCGACTGCGTATGGCATTGGAATTATATTTTGAAATAGGGAATGTACTCGGTATGCTCCTTGTGTTAGTGACATTTTTTAAAATTAAAAGCGACTTCTACTCTGTAGGTTTTACAATGTTAAATAAAAGCTGATTTCCTTTAGCAATGTAGTTTAATTTCCTTAATTTATAATATTTGCCTTATTGGCTTTTTTTTCTATAAGATACTATTTAAAAAAATATTAAAATAGCGGAAAGCAAGTTCTGTAATAATTTAAAGGAATCGAGGCTTATTGTGCAAATCCTCTTGAATATGATTACATACATATAAATCGATCGCATTAAATAAGAAGGCTATTTGTGAATTATTTATTAAGCAGTTCATGCTAAATTGCCTACTATAGTCCATTCTATAATATAAATTCAATTTTCTGGGAATTTTTGATTTTTTTATGGTCTACCAAAAAAATCAGTTAAAGGCATAGTCATCTAAGTTAGGAATTATTGATTTGACTGTCATATATCTGATGCACCTACTATCATCCTTTCGATTGGTATGAAAACAAAACTAATAATCACTTTTAATGCCACAAATAATATCTTAGAAACGGATTAGAAATCAAAAACCTAATGTCAATAGAAAAAAATTGACTTAGTAAAAAATATTGCATATTGACACAAATCTCGGATTTTCCTACATTTTTATGATGTTGGCGTATAGGTTCGATATACATGTCACGAATAGATTGGATTTATTAGTTTGGTTTGGTTGGAGACGTATTTTTAGCACAACCAATCTGCTTCGTGAATTATCAATTGCCAATTCCTTAGTTTTGCCGGCGTTATAGCTTCGATTTATTGGGAAAAAGTTGCCGTTTGTTCTCCAGTTAAATATAGTCAAGTTGAGGTACATTTCCATCTTCTAATTTCGAATATTTGAGTTGGCCTTGATATGTTTTCGTTTGCTGATATACCGACATTGTTAGGAGTACCTTCAAAATCTGTTTATTGACAGAAATCCACTGTAAAAAATAAATCAATGCTAGTACAGTTTTGTGCTTTTACGATTGTAGGGTTTCTTATGTGTGCGCATACTTTTTAGCAATGTTGGTGTTAAATATATATAACAATGCATCAGTGTCCACTATTTTTTGGGACTAATTAAAACAGAACCTTTTGTGGCATTTTCAAAACAAAATTAAAAAGTATATTTTGATGACATCAAAGATATAAATTTTTACAGCTGTAAAAATCTTGACACAATTGGAAAATCCAAGAAAGGCATTTTATCATGATGTGCATTACGTTTTGCTAAATAACAGCTTATAAAAAGTTACAACAAATCAGCGATGGAAAGCTTTTGCTGGTTGAGGAATTGGTTGAAAAGATACGTTTGCAGGCTTGGTGGGAGGAATGCTAGATGTACTCAAAAGAGTGCACTTGTAGAGGAAGACTACCTGCGTGGAAGGCATCACATACATGCTCAAGTGTATCCTTCGTTGAAGTCCCTTTACAGGTTTTTTGGTGTCTGTTCAGATGCGGTGAACACATCATTTAGAAATTTCAAAGAAATGCAGAATGAAAGATTACAAGCGCAACAACTGGCTTTACGGGAAAAAAATCAAGTGGACTGTCGCATCCAATATTTTGGGAAGGCCAAGAATGTTAAAATTGGATTCACCTTGGGATACGTTTGCATAATTGATTATGTAATTTCATTTTTATTTATGAGTTTGTATACGAACAAAGGTTTTACATGTGTCTTATGGAAAGTTTCAAGTATATACAGCATGACAATTATTTATATTTTAATTAGTACATTTTCGTTTTAATTATTTTGAAAACAAATGTGTTGAATATTTATTTTTATTTAAAATTTTAACTTTAAATTTATTGCTTACGTTCCATTAACATCAAATTGATAGCAATTCTAGAAGAAAACTTAAACAAAACTAGTGGAGTTAATCTACCAAGGTAATTCCTATGAAAAAAGAAAATCTTAATTAAGGGAAATGATCGCCAGTATCTCTTTAACAATTTACAGTTATCACTTTCTTCACTTGATTTACTCCCAACATTAAAGCCACTTCTGTTTTTTAATTTATTTAGAATAACCATTCTACTAGCAAGTTTACATTTTCTTGCTGTCTGTCCACTAGTTTTAAAAACAGTAGCAGGGAAATGGAAACAAAATAACATGATCATTATACCAAGACTCATTGCATTGGAAAAAATCATCATTCCAGTAAAATGTAACTCTTGGAATCGTGTAATGATTACAAAACAACAACAAGATAATACTACAATGGCTTTCACAATGTACACAGGTATTAGTAGGAATCGATGCATTCGATTATAGCTATTAGCTAGGAGTTGGATTTCTCTGTACATTTGAATTTGATCCACTATTTGAACAGCTGATTTAGTATTCATGATTTTCCTGTAAAATTAATTTTAGAACATTTCAAATAAATTCGCGAAAATAAATGTTTAGAAATTTTAAAACAAATTTTAAAAATGTATTTCAAGCCATAAAATAAATAGCTTACCTTTGAAAATGTATCAAAGCCGAACAAATGAGTTAACTGCACATTAGTAAACTTATCACAATATTTATATTAGCAAAGTTAGTAAAAACCCTAAGACCAACATAATTATAATAAAAGACTAAAACTCGTCTACAAATTTCACTAAAAGCTGAATCGTTAGGAAATATAGTATAGGGAATTATTTTAGGTAAAACGTTCCATGCAACAATGGGAAACAAGCAGCTACTTATCCCAAATAACCAGCTTTCGCCAAAATGGGCCGCACTAAAAAATCTACTAGCCCATCTGATCACCTCACTCATTCGATTTCCATCGTTATCGGAATCCTTCCACTTATTTCGCTTATTTTCTTTTAAAACATGTCGTTCTTCAAATTTAATTAGCTCGTTTAAGAAACCTGCAAACTGTTTGCCATATTTTTTATGAAAAATTGCCGTAATTGATTCAAGCCCTGCCACACCTCCAATAAATCCTGTGACACAAGTAGCAAATATGGTTTTGCTTTCCATGTAAATTTTTATCGAGCCGAAAATAAAACCTGATAATAAAATTATAAAGTGGATCGGCCAATGCCATTGGTAAAATAGTCGATTGGCTTGAAATTTAAACCGACCCTCAAACTTCGAGTAGTATAATTTGTACGGATAGGAAATAGGAAGTGCATTCCATTTTTCAATTAAACGGAAGCTTTGCTTAATTTCGTGTATGAGATTCGTTCCGATTAACATGTTGCTTGTTTGAATGACGACTCTACTTTATTAAAACAAAAATAGGTTCGTGGAAGCGAAAGAAAAAATTATATAAGGAAACTCAGTTTGTTCGCCAAACTAATCGTTTGTTAACTAAGTGACCGTTTAGAGTAAACGGTCGTGTTTAGGGAATTAATTTACATGAGGAATATTTAAATTTGTAGGCGGTGCCTGCTCGTCAGAATGGTTTAAAATACTTATTTTATGTGCTCACGATATAAAATGGAATGAAATACCAATTCATTGATCGTTATGTTAACTCTAATAGCGCAACAATTTCAGGTTACGAATACCTGAAATTTATGAAGAGCGTGGATAAACCTATTATTATACCTTGACTTGTGCCTTGTAAATACTAAATTATTTGTAGAAAATGGTTATATTCGTATGAGCTTTGTCAGTAATTTTTGCCACGAGTTTGATCTCCAAAGCGAGGAAAAATGTCAAACAGGGAAGTATTTGGGAGTGGCATGTAAACTTTCGCGTGGAGCTTGTTGCTTGTCATACTAATGTCATTGCTATGTTTGAAATTGACATTCTAAGAGCGAGCCTCGTTTCAGCACGAGCAAAACAGTAAAGTTTGATTTAATATTGTCATATGGCAGTCCACTGATATGTATTTAAGCTCTAGTGGATTTTTGTTAAAAAATTTACTTCGTCGCAGAGGAAAATTTATTTTGGAACGAGGCCAATTTATGAAAATACATGTTAAACTCAGCAATATGAGATCGTTTGATTTAATAATTATATTGAATATACCAACAAGAAACCATTATCAAATTCTCAAGTAAAATATTGAAATAGGTTTGATTACTACACTAATATTGTTTATTGGTAGAGTAATCCAATAAAGGATATGCCAAATCTAAAATAGTTTTCAAGTTTTATAACGAAATACCCAAAAACCAAACATTAAGTCGAAAATACATTTTACATATTTAACCAGTTAGTCAATTGCTGGCATAAATGGAAATTTTCCTACTGTTTTTCAAGCTTATAATAAGTAGCTAGAAAAATAGCAAATATAAACTAATATAATAGCTAGATAAGTTGCTTAAAATTACAAATATTTGTTATCCTGTATATATAATATCTCAAAACAAATAACAGCATTCATTTAAACAATAATAGTGACCGTTTTTTTGTGTAGGACTTTTCTAACATTGTTTGCTATAATTTATAACATAAAATTATTAACGTTCCCAACCAACAAAATAAGTAGTGTATATGCCTGAATATTGAAAAAAAATTCACACGTTTTTTTATACAACATGTTAGAAATGTATTTAAAATAGTATCAAAACATTGACATCCAGTTTTAGAAATTGTACCCACTTTTTTCTAATTCTGCTACGACATATGTTATTATTTAACTATTTAATGTACAATATTCTGATCCAAGTTAAGATCCTTTAACATTTTGAACAAATGCTCCTTCCCAGCTATCTTTCCCAAGACCATTGCAAGCGATGTTTTGTTTATCTGAATGGCTATGGTTTGAACAGTCCAAAAGTACACAGGTAATCCTGGAACTTGTACGTACTCCGTAATAGATATGATCACTTTAAGCCCAGCGTTTCCATTTGTAAAGTCACCCTGTGCATACAAAATAATAAGTAACTTAATTAATATAAGAGTAATTAAAAAAAACTAAATAACATGCTAATTCGTAAAATTACCTGAGTAATTTTGATCACTGGCTCTGGTGTCAATGGAAGTTTTTGACCTTCAGACATAGTGCAAGTTGCTACAAAGGTTGTCGTTGTAACGAATCTTTCGGTTTCTGGACTGCCACCCTTTCCGTAATAGTAGTTTTTAGCTTCTAGCACTAATTTTGGCTGACCACAAGTTTGGGGATATGTTGAAGGAAATTTGCATTTACAAATGGATGGATCTTCAGTTAAAGATTTTTCACAGTATACTGTAGCGTCTGGTATAATCCCACATGCTCGGATATCACAAACTTCGGAAGGCTCTTCAGAACACGTAACGTTCCCAAACCAGTATGTGAAATCATAAATTTCAGTTTCATGACCGTAGACAAGATGTTGAAATGTGTCCTATGTAAAATTTACATAACAATGATTACTGTAATTATTAATTTGCATGTATGTCTGTAAACATTCTTCGACTGTTATAATTGATATATCATATATACACTAAAAAAAATAGCTGAAGTTTAATTAAATCTAGATTTAAATGTAAGTATACATATACATAAATATATATAAGAATAAACTGTTAATTTTAGTCAATCAAGAACAATATGATAATGTTAATGTTAAAATTGATGCTATATGGGTCTGTAGACTCGAAAAAGCCTTTTGGGTTGACAAATTTAATAAATAAATAAAATAAAATAAATTATTAATTTGTCGAAAAGTTACTAAATTAAATAAACTATTGTACTTACCACAAGAAGGAAAAAATTCTTTCCAAAATGGGCATTGTTTGGGTTACCAACTAATCCAATAGCACTACTTTTTCCATCCAAATTGTCAGCTGTGCTTAAAGTTATAGCAAAAATACTACAAAATGTAGCGACATTCAAAAATGTTTTCATTTTGATTTATTTTAACGTATAAATTCGACAAAAAATGTAATGAAAAATAGCTGCTTATATAATACGTAAAACTATAGGTTAGCTTATAGCTTCAATGATAAAATGATTGAAAAAACTTCAGTTCACTTTTATAGACTGATCAAGAGACAAGGTATGTTCGTTGGCTACTGTATAAGTAAATATTTTACTGTGATTGAAAACGTAAAATTGTAGAGTCTAGAAAATGCCTTCGTGTAAGTAAACTCACTATACCTTCTGTGTCCTCTCATGTGTATCTAAAAATGCATAGATAAATATGTTGCTGCATTTTCCTATGTGCGTGTAAGTGCATTGGTTTTATTTTAATATACAAATACACACAATGCAGCCTTTTGGCTTAACAGAAACCCAATATTATAATCCTTAAAGTTTTCCACACAGACAGTAAGGTGAGCTTACGTGCAAGTGGGTTTCTAGTAAGTTCTTTTTCGATAAAAGCTTTTAGAATTGGCTTACTTGAAATATTAAATATACAAAATGCATTTATTTTTATGAATCTAATGCTTATTTGCATTCATATCTTGTGTACATAATTTTATATTTTTAGTGAATACATTTTTGCTATTTAACTTCCATGATAAAACAAATTTCTGTCTTTTTTCTTTTTGTACCTAAACAACATTATTTCCATTTGAACTGACTTTACTCAATAATATTGGTTTTATGAATGAGCGTAAATAAAGATGAAAACAAGTGTGAAGGGTGTCATCCTATCAAAACACTACTACCAAAAAAGTTAATTTTTATTGCTTTCAAGCTTTTCGCACAATATTTCTCAAGTATGTTTCTTAGATGGGTATTTTTATCAGAAACTGATAATTTAATATAAATTAAAATAAATTTGCTATTTTGACGTGCGTATACAAACAGGATATTGGAGACAATGTGTTACGATAACCGTGCCCTTTATTAAGCAACTGACAAATATTGATTTTTTTGAAAAAAATTATTTACGAACAGACAATAAACTTTCCATTGACGATTTCTTTCGATAGAAATGCACTGTATTTTAATTTTTAATCTAATGTGAGAAATTATCATATAATCAGCATATTCGTATACAGTAAATATAACCAGAGCATTGCAATGCTATAAAGAAGTATCAATGCACCTTCAGGGGGTCATTTAAGTTCATGTGTGGGGTCATTTAAGGTCATGTGTGGGGTCATTTAAGTTCATGTGTGGGGTCATTTAAGTTCATGTGTGGGGTCATTCAAGGTCATGTGTGGGGTCATTTAAGTTCATGTGTGGGGTCATTTAAGTTCATGTGTGGGGTCATTTGAGGTCATGTGTGGGGTCATTTGGGGGTCAAATAGTGGGTCAAGTGGGGGGTCATTTGAGGTCAAGTAGGGGTCATTTGGAATAATATGTGGGGTCGACCCTTGACCTTTGACCTAGGGGACTGAAAATCAATAGCAGCATTGCTCCTG
This sequence comes from Entomobrya nivalis, assembly GCA_034695485.1. Classification (NCBI taxonomy): domain Eukaryota; kingdom Metazoa; phylum Arthropoda; class Collembola; order Entomobryomorpha; family Entomobryidae; genus Entomobrya; species Entomobrya nivalis. Next base: position 10,104 of record JAQFZH010004212.1, read on the forward strand.
ACCTATCGGGACCCACATACTAAATTTGAGGTCAATAGGTCAAAGGGTTCGTGAGTTATCGAGCGGACGGCCGGACGGCCAGACCTCCTTAGTGAATTCAGTAAGGATGTCTGGGTACTATGTTGGGAACTGGGTTGTGTTAACGTTAATACTAACCGGAATATCTTACACAAATCTGAACATTTTGATTTCCGGGATCCGAATTAAATCTACACAAGAATTACTAACGGGATGGAATGTGATTGCTACCGAGTTCGAAACAAGTTTTGGTTGCCCTCTGAAGTTAAGGGATCTAAACGGTCAACTAAGACGTCTTTGGATAATTTATTTTGTGTTACCACTTTGCATGTTTTCTGTTATCGGAACCCTAAACTTTTCTGTATCAACTTTTGAAAGAAGCCAGGATTTTGTCAACTCTGTGTTTCGAATAATATGTGCGATATACGTAACGTTAGGAACGTTATCATTGCAATTTCTATACATCTTGGTTTGTCATATAATGTCACAAATTTATAAATCTGCTAATGTTAAAATTCTAACTCAGCTGAAATCCATCGAACAAAATAGATTGGATATTGACATGATTTCGAGATGGAAAGCCTTGTTTTCCGTTATGCAAATTCAAGTCAGAAATATTAACGATTTTATTTCTTCTAACGCTATGGTTATGCTAGTGGCTAGAGTGGTAAGTATTTCAACCTCAGTATACACAGTTATGCTGTCACTTATTAATGCAAGTAAGTACCACGAACAAGTATTGCAAAGAAACAATTAGATTATAAATCTTGAGTACAAACGTTTTCAGAAAAAGATTACTGGGGATTAACCAATCACTAATTGGATGGCTGTTACGACGTCTTGTGTCACCATTTTTATTTATTTGGCGATGCAGCTCATAGAAGTATGGTTTACTGAAAGGATTTGTGTGTCGGTAAATTATTTCAACTAAAGAATTATTATTTCAACACATAATTTACAACTAATTTTAATTGATATACTACGATACAGTACGATGAAATTGTGGCAAGTTTATCCGAGTTTGATACGTCGACACTGGAATCGAATGTGAAAATACAGGTAACTTGGTATTGAGAAATAAGAATAGAAATAAATGGGTGACGAAAACACGAGGAAAACATTTTTTTACTACATGTTTAGTTCAAATCCCTCTTGAAGTCACTTAAAGGAACACCCATTAAGCTTTTTTATTACAAAACAATAAACGTGGATGGAATTGTAATTAACATAAGTCAAGCATTTAAATATTTAATTTGATGCTCAAGTATAAAAATGATTTTAATTGAAGATTGTCAATGCGTCTATAACGTATCTTATCGTATTGCTTCAATTCAAACCATTGTGATGGATTTTTCTCTGAAAGTGCATAACTGGTGTACTTTGTAAACATATTCGGCTTAATTTGTCTACATAAAATATCTGATAGTTTATACATTTAAGATGCTTATTGCGTTTAAACGCTTCTAAATCAAATTTTCATTTAAATTTACTTACAAAACAATAACGGCCAAAATTAAAGTAGTCGGTTTTCCAGGCCTTCAATTCATATGTATATCAATACAAACAAATTGGGTAATCTAAGTTTCACGGAAGAATATTAAGGAAAATAGCGAATACAAAAAATGACAATAGCGTATGAATTTAACTAAACGATCCAGTAGTTTTAAATTTGTATATTATGTTATTTTTAGTTTTTATTCTTAAAATCCAATGTAAAAATGATTTTCGTTGGAATACAAACTGGCTCTCTTTTGTTAGTTAGATTGCGTCAATAAGGTCAAATTAATAGTTCATTGACAAATAAAACTTTAAAACATGTCACATAAATAGATCTTAACGGCAAATACATGCCCAGAATTCTCGGTCTTCGTATAGTAGTTTTATACAACAGTCACCAGTTTCGCTTTTTATGTTTTTTAGTCTGCAATAAAAAACCACGCTTCAAATTTGAAATGGAAGCATACATAATTTTAACTTTTGAAATTATTGAAGTTAATCATTTGAAAAGGAATGCGCATATTTCTGTGCAATTTATTGTATTATAAATTGCATGAATTATATCCGGTAAACAAACGTAGGTAAACAAGTCATGTCAAGACACGAAGAAAACACGTAGATAAATCAGAATGATGACAACTGACAACCCATGACATGTAATGACATGTAATCTTAATCTGATATCGACATCTGTAATCCATGTA